>CAUYQV010122033.1:0-20378 GCA_963574575.1 Galagoides demidoff
TCCCAGCTACTTGGGAGGCGGAGGCAGGAGACTCGCTTGAGCCCAGGAGTTGGAGGTTGCTATGAGCTGTGATGCCATGGCACTCTACCCAGGGGGATAGCTTGAGGCTCTGCCTCAAAAAAAAAAAAAAAAAAGAAAAAAACATACTTCCATTAATCTTTTTTAATTCAAGCATACCATTTTTTAAAACACACAAATAAAGGATTAATAAAGAATTCTAGGTATTTGTTCCTCTATTTAAATGAACATTGAATAGTTTTCAAGTAAAATAATCATAACTTTGTGATTGGTGACCATTTATGTAGACCATAGGGCAGGATTCCTGTAACTATGCTTTCAAGTAATTACCGTAACATTCAAAAAGTAAGTCTAGTTCGTTTAAAAAAAAAAAATGAAGATACTTTGGTAAAATATAAATTTGAATTTTTTTTTTTTTTTGAGACAGAGTCTCAAGCTGTCACCCTGGGTAGAGAGCTATGGTGTCACAGCTCACAGCAACCTCCAGCTCTTAGGCTCAAGGGGTTCTCTTACCTCAACCTACCAAGTAGCTGGGACTACAAGTACCCACCACAACACCCAGCTACTTTTTGGCTGTAGTTGTCATTGTTGTTTGGCAGGCCCTGGCTAGACTTGAACCTGCCAACTCTGGTGTACGTGGCTGGCACCCTAGCTGCTTGAGCTACAGGCGCCAAACCAATGTAAAGTTGAATTTTAAAAGTATGTATTTTGGGGCTGGGTACGGTGGCTCACTCCTATAATCCTCGCACTGGGAGGCTGAGGCAGGTGGATTGCCTGAGCTTACAGGTTTGAGACCAGCCCAAGCAAGAGCAAGACCTTGTCTCAAAAAATAGCCAGTCCTTGTGGCAGATGCCGTAGTCCCAGCTACTCCCAAGGCTGAGATGAGAATCACTTGAGCCCAAGAGTTTGATGTTGCTGTCAGCTATGATACCATAGCACTCTACCAAGGGTGACAAAGTGAGACTTTATCTCAAAAAAAATTGAAAAAATATGTAATACATAATTTTGTTTTCATTATTAAGAAATTAAACCCATCACCAAACAAACATGGTTTGTTTTTCTTAAGATTTTTTTTTTGTTGTTAGATAAAAATGTATTGGCTTTCATGAAGAAATAATGTAAGTGGATTATATTTAAAGTGGCTTGGTTTTTGGTCCCATGTTGATTATACTGTATTTCGTCTTGGAAACTTAAGTCTTCATTGACTGTTTTTCTAGTGAACAAATGGAGACCTAATTTGAGTTAGGGAATTTTTTTCTAATTTGTTGTTGCTTGCTTTGTTGCTTTTAAGTGAATCTATTGCAACATACGATTTTAATACATAATTCATGGTATTTGATCTCTAAAGGATGTATTAATGTATTAAATGAAATCTTAAGTCAACATAGGTGGAATGTTAAAGAGAGTCTTGGACTTAGAGATTAAATCACTGTAAAGGAAATTGACCAAATTAATGTCTTGTGCACGGACCATCCGAGTGAGTGAATACATCTGCACACATGTGCACATCTTTAGATAGGACCTGCACAGATGTCTGTGAATAAAATAAATTATGAATATTAGTGTAGAAACACTCATTCTGTGAATGAGTAGAGGAGTGTGCAATAACTTCATAAAGAAAATTTTATATGCTCATGGAGTTAGAGTTGGAAAAAAGAATTTTAGAAAATGCACTTTATTGTATTACCTTTTCTCCTCCAACAATCTTATGTTAGTTGTCCCTAAATTTTGAAATCAGTGCAGCATTTAAATAATCATCCTATTTAAGTTTTAGCTTTCAAGAGGCAAAAGGCAGAAATAATTGTAATTGCGATTTCTGTGAGACATATTTAACAGTGTTTACCTGAAGCTTATCTGTTGTCACATAGACTTTCTCAGCTAACCTAGATTTCAGTATAAATCTTCATAAAAACAGATCCATATAAGTGGAAAAATACTTATATACAAGTACACATATAAATACATATATCCACATACCTAGAGATTATATAACATAAATTAACCATAATTCAATTCACTTTAGATATCTCTTGACAGTAGGCAGTAAGGACCCTCCATCACCAGGATTGTTTTTGTTACTAATAAAATACTAAACAGTTGATTCTACCTGAAATGTTTAAAAGTGAAATTGTGTTCGTAGATTGCTTTTGTTTCCTTGAATTATCTCAATGTTGTAATTTGTCAAGAATTACTAACTTTCCAAATTTCACTCTTTATTTTTTTTAATCCTGATACCCCACAGAAAAGCTCTGTGAGAGTTCTCAGAAGTGTATTAAGTTTCCTGTTTCACAAATGGGAGACCTAAGCAAAAATGTCATTACTGCTTGCCGGAGTTGCTGTCTTATAATCTATCATAGAAAGCCTTAAAGATAGCCCAACCTTTTGTACCTCTACTTTTAGATATTGTTAGATAGCCATTCAATTTTCCTTGCATTGTGTCTGAGATGAATATTTCTTGAGACTTTTTTGTTTGCTTTACTAAAGAAATCAACCAAGGGAAAAAAAACCCCAAAAACAAAACAAACAAAAAACACCCTGTAACTCATGTGAAGCATGCAGGGTGTTGTAATTTCAGTTTGCAAAGCGGTGTGATACAATGTTGCTGAGCCAAAAGCACACGATAGATTTAATGTAGCCAATTGTGTACTTTTGAAAAAAAGAGTAACTGTTCCCTGTGAGTTAATTTTGGATTTTTTCAAAATCTCTCTTTCAGGCTTTGTGCTGGATTCTTCCAGACAAATGCGTATTCCATGTGGGCCACTGTTCTGCTAAATGCTCTCAGTTCTCCTTTTGCAATCAAGATTATGTTGCTAAGGAGATTTTGCTTTTATTGGTGCCATTGATTTGTGTTAATACGTTTTGAATACCTCTCCGTATTCTTCCGTAGACAAGGCCAAAAGAAAAACTTCCCCGAGTTTCCCAATTTACATTACAAATGGAGCGGTGGTGTAATGAAGCCGATATAAAGTGGGCAGTTGAAAGGGAACTAAAGGAGGGCACTCAAGTGAGAAATGAAGAAATGTGCAGAGCGCAGTCTGTGGCTGTCCCTGCTCCAGCTGCAGGAACCTGGTCCAGCCAGAGGTAGAGTGAGTGAGCGCCGCCCTCTGCAAAGACCACCCACTTTTGAAGCCTGGACTGGTATACCGTCGATTACCTCATTGATTAATATAAAACCATTAAAAAAGTGAGGAACTTCTGAGGTGGCAAGAAATCGTTGTCTGTCAGTCCTTAATCTCTTTGTGAGTTCTTCCTGCAGGACTGAGGCCAGACTCCTGTGGTTTATGACTTTAAGTTTTATAAAGGAAGTCCTGTGGAATGAACCAGTGCAAGTATCTGTGTAGATGAGAAGGATGCTAGTGCAGTGAAGTTGGTTTTGGTTACATGCCCCTTACTTTGTATTATAGTCTAGACTCCTTACAGAATTACTCTTGTTATGAGTGGAAGGACAGACCAAGTAGACGCGTCTTTAACCCGTGAACTGGTTTGCTTAGGTTGCAGCACGCACAGGTGCTGAAGAGTACCATACCAGGACAGTCATACCCCTCTGTGGCCACATTGTTTAAACAGCATGGTGTTAACATGTTTTTAAAAGAACCTTAAGCACAAATGCTACAGCTGTGTAACTTGAAAAATTTTTAGATGTTAAATTAGAAATGTCAAAAATAATACAGAAACCATGAAGAAAAATTGCTACAGAAATTTGAGAAAATTAAAAATTGATCACAAGGGAAGCATCTTAAGTTTTTACTGCATTGTTTGGAGATGAAAAATGACTTTCTATCAAAACAATTTGTTAATTGCTTTAGCAAAGTAGAAGTCTAAACTGTCCTTGAATGTTGGATGATCTGGGCAAGACACAAATCATAATGGAGACATTCTGCTGTCACCAGGAAATATGAACTCTATAAAAACGTCTGAAAAATGGAATTCTCAATTCCTATATTTACAGTGTCTTTTTAATAGATTTTCCCCCAAAAGGTGCTTCACAATCACTGTCTTTTAGATGGATAAAATCCCAATTTCTAGGCCATATGTGGTAATAATTTTGGGGGGTCACAAAGCTTGATTTACATGTACTTACATTTTTTTTTTCCCTTGTAGTATTTTTTAAAGCTTTCAAAAATAACTCTAGCTTATGCCTATAATCCCAGCACTTGGGAGGCCAACACAAGTAGATTGCCTAAGCTCACAGGTTCGAGACCAGCCTGAGCCAGAGTGCGACTCTGTCTCTAAAAACTAGTCAGGCATTGTGGCGGGCACCTGTAGTCCTAGCTACTTGGGAGGCTGAGGCAAGAGAATCACTTAAGCCCAAGAGTTTGAGGTTGTTCTGAGCTGTGATGCCACGGCATTTTACCGAGGGCAACAAAGTGAGACCGTTTAAAAAAAAAAAATTAACTCTTAAGACTTAAAATAAAATATAGGGGCAAACTTATATTTTCTTTCTTTCTTTTTTGGAGACAGAGTCCTGTTATGTTGCCCTCAGTAGAGTGCTGTGATGTCATAGCTCACAGCAACCTCAAACTCTTGGGCTTAAGCGATTCTCTTGCCTTAGCCTCCCAAGTAGCTGGGACTACAGGCGCCCACCACAACACCTGGCTATTTTTTTTTTGGTTGTAGTTGTTGTTTGGTAGGCCCCGGCTGCATATGAACCTGCCAGCTCCCATGTATGTGACTAGTTCCCTAGCCACCTGAGCCACAAGGGCCGAGCCAGCAAATTTATATTTTCAACCTAGTAGTTCTGACTACTTGCCAGTCGTTTCTGTATTAATGCTACCAGTCTTCTATTGTTTAAACCTAAAGTTAAGAATTCTAAGGATGAGAAAAACATATGAATTAAACATAGGTAAAAGGTAGTGAGAATAATGATTCTGTACTACATATTGACAACTTTTATTTTTTTTCAAGTTAGAATTAACATATTAAAACTGAAGTTTAATTGCTTTGAGTATCAAACTTGTTACAAAGACTTTTACTATTTCCTGAAGATATGTAAAATTTTTTTTTTTTTTGAGACGGAGCCTCAAGCTATCCCCCTGGGTAGAGTGCCATGGCATCACAGCTCACAGCAACCTCCAACTCCTGGGCTCAAGCGAGTCTCCTGCCTCCGCCTCCCGAGTAGCTGGGACCACAGGCGCCCACCACAACGCCCGGCCATTTTTTGGTTGCAGCCATCATTGTTGTTTAAGGGGCCCGGGCTGGGGATTCGAACCCGCCACCTTAGGTGTACGTGGCTGGTGCCTTAGCAGATTGAGCCACAGGTGCCGAGCCTCAAATATGTTTTTTAAATGTAGATGTGACTTTTTTTTTTTTTACTGCATCTGCTGAAGTGTTATTTGACATATGAAGAACCAGGAAAATATGTCCAGTTCTCAGGAGTTGAGGCCAACCTCAAGCTGATTTAGATGTTCAAATAATAAGACAAAAGCATATTACAATTATGCTCAATAATGTAAAGGAAAGTAAGTTCACAAGGAGCAAAAATATAGGCAATCTCAGCACAGACCTAGAAAATATTTAAAAATGCAGATTTTAGATCTGAAAAATATATGAGTAAAATTTATGCTAAATAGCATAACTGAATGACAAGTAAAAGCATCAGTGAATTTGAAAATAAGTTTATAAAAAGTATCTGGTCTGAAGATGGAGAAGAAAGGATTTGAAAAATATTAATAGAGCCTGAGGCAACTGTGGACAATATCAAAAGGTTGAATAACCGCATGTCTGCACTCATATGCAAAAGCTAAGGAAAGTTGGTCCACAGAAGTAAAAAGTAGAACAAAAGTTACTAGAGGCTTCTCAGGAAGGGGAAATAGGGAAAGATTTGTTAAAGGACACAAAATTGCAGTTATGTGGTAGTTACACAGAATAAGTTCTAATGTCTGATGGTACTGTAGGATGACCATCTTCAACAATAATGGGTACTTTGAAATAGCTAGAAGAGAAGATACTGAATGTTCTCAATGATAAATGTTTGAGATGATGGATATGCTAATGAGCCTGATTGATCCGTATACATTTTATATATCAGAATATCACTATGTCACCCATACATAGGTACAGTTATTGTTAATTGAAAATAAAAATAGAAAATAAAGTTTTAAAAGTTTTAATATACATGGAATTAGAGTCCAGAATGACAGAAGAAAAGATGAGAAAGAAAAAAAAATGTTTGAAGTAATAACGGTCAAAGTTTCCTCAAGTTTGGAAAGAGATAAAAATTTAAAAATTTAAGAAGTTCAGAAATTGCCAAATAGAATAGATTCAAAGAAAACTAGGATTTGAAACATCATAGCGAACCTGCTGAAAGCCAAAAATAAAGAGTAGATCTTGAAAGCAGTCAAAATAAAAATAAAAAATTAGCATAAGAGACTGGAAAAACAGTGAAATACTGTCAAAGTGCTGAAAACAAAAACTTGGCAAACACAAGTGAAAATATCTTTCAAGAGTGAAGATGAAGTAAAGACATTTTTAATTAAAAGAAACAAAAGTGTGGCTCCTGTGGCTCAAAGGAGTAGGGTGCCGGCTCCATATGCCGGAGGTGGCGGGTTCAAACTCAGCCCCGGCCAAAAACTGCAAAAAAAAAAAAAGTTAGCTACACTATAAGAAATGATAAAGAAAACTTCTGTAGGATATTATGCCAAAGTAACGGGTGATGAACATTACAAATCTTTATTTTATGTAAATAATATCTAAGTAAAATTAATTTCTGAAAATCTCAATGCAATTTTCCATGAAAATTATGACCCTAACTATTTGCCACAACTGAAATAAAAGCAGGCAGACACAGTGGGCTTCTCTGCAGGAGAACTCTCTGGTCTCACCTCCCTCAAGCAATGCACCTGGTGCTGGGAAACAGGTCAGAACATTTGCATGGCTTTTGCTATTGGCCAGGAAATAACTGTTTTGAACTATCCTTTTCTCCTACTACAAATACTGTTATGTGTGGTCTAGAGTGGCTATAATGAACAAATGTTGTCAAAAATATGTAGAATATCTGTTTCATAATTATAAACATGTTGGCTACTATGCTACAATTTCAAAAATAAAAATTCACACAATAACTGAATGTTTAATTTTAATTTTAGTTTAAACTAAATAAATGTTTAGTCTCTCCCCAGACCATAAAAAATGAGGAAGACAGGCTGATCACTTAAAGCTGTCCCTCCCAGCCACTCAGTCCTGACTTTCTTCAGAATGAGAGACTTTCTGAAACTCCTCTGTATTTAACATAGCAGTTAAATGCACTGGTGGACCCTAGCACCCACCGGTCCTATGCTGGAAAGGGAACATTAGTGGGGTCAACTGAGGAATCTGAAGAGTAGAATGAAACATTATGTGAATGTTAAATGCACTGAAGGTGATAAATAAGTTACAGTTCTATAAGAGGATAACCCTTCAGGATACAAAATCAATACTTACAAGTCAGTAGCTTTTATATACACCAACAATAGTCAAGCTGAAAAAACAATCAAGGACTCTATTCCTTTTACAAAGTGCCAAAGAAGATAAAATACCTGGGAATTTACCTAACAAAGGAGAAAGATCTCTATAAGAAGAACTATGAAACTCTAAGAAAAGAAATAGCTGAAGATGTTAACAAATGGAAAAACATACCATTATTTGTGGCTGGGAAGAATCAACATTGTTAAAATGTCCATACTACCCAAAGCAATCTACTGATTTAATGCAATCCCTATTAAAGCACCATTGTCATACTTCAAAGAACTTGAAAAAATAGTACTCCATTTTATATGGAATCAGAAAAAACCTTGAATAGCAAATACATTACTCAGAAATAAGACCAAATCAGGAGGTATCACATTACCAGACTTAGGCTATACTATAAATCTATAGTGATCAAAATAGCATGGTACTGGCACAAAAACAGAGGGAGATTTATGGAACAGGATAGAAAACCAAGAGATGAACCCAGCTGCTTATCGTCATTTGATCTTCAACAAGCCTATCAAAAATATTCAGTGAGGGAAAGACTCTCTATTTAACAAATGGTGCTGGGTGAACTGGCTGGCGACCTGTAGAAGATTGAAACTGGACCCCCACCTTTCACCATTAACAAAAATTGATTCTCACTGGATAAAAGATTTAAACTTAAGATATGAAACTATAAAAATACTAGAAGACAGTGCAGGGAAAACACTTGAAGAAATTGGCCTGGGAGAATATTTTATGAGGAGGACTCTCCGGGGAATTGAAGCAACACCAAAAATACATTACTGGGATCTGATTAAAGTATAAAGCTTTTGCACAGCCAAGAGCAACCAGACAACCTTCAGAATAGGAGATTTTTGCACGTTATGCTTCTGACAAAGGTCTGATAACTAGAATCTACACAGAACTCAAACTAATCAATAAGAAAAGAATAATCCCATTTTTATATGGGCAGGAGACTTGAACAGAAACTTCTCTGATGAAGATAGGTACATGGCCTACAAACATATGAAAAAATGCTCATTGGCTCAGCGCCTGTGGCTCAATCGGCTAAGGCGCCAGCCACATACACCTAAGGTGGCAGGTTCCAATCCCCAGCCCGGGCCCCCCAAACAACAATGATGGCTGCAACCAAAAATGGCTGGGCGTTGTGGCGGGCACCTTGGTCCCAGCTACTTGGGAGGCGGAGGCAGGAGACTCGCTTGAGCCCAGGAGTTGGAGGTTGCTGTGAGCTGTGATGCCATAGCACTCTACCCAGGGGGATAGCTTGAGGCTCCGTCTCAAAAAAAAAAAGGAAAGAAAAAAATGCTCATCATCCTTAATCATCAGAGAAATGCAAATCAAAACCATCTAACTCTAGTAAGATTAGCTCACATCACAAAATCCCAAAACCACAGATGTTGGCATGGATACGGAAAGAAGGGAACGCTTCTACACTGCTGGTGGGAATGCAAGCTAATACAGCCTTTTTGGAAAGAAGTTTGGAGAACACTCAAGGAACTAAAAGTAGACCTACTTTTGATCCTACAATTCCTCTACTAGGTATATACCCAGATGATCAAAAATTATTTTACAACAAAGACATTTGCACCAGAATGTTTATTGTAGCCCAATGCATAATAGCCAAGACATGGAAACAGCCCAAGTGCCCATTGACCCATGAATGCATTAACAAATTGTGGTATATGCACACCATGGAATACTATGCAGCCATAAAAATATGGAGACTTCACATCTTTTATGTTTACCTGGATGGAGCTGGAACATGTTCTTCTTAGTAAAGTATCAAAAGAATGGAAAAAAAGTATCCAATGTACTGGATACTACTATGAAATCTATATATAACCTACACAATCATGCCAATGGTAAAACATAACTATAGTCCATAAAGTAGAAGGGAAGAGGAGAGAGAGGGGTGGGGAGCGGGGATATGGGAGAAGGGAGGGTGTTCGGGGGACCTCACCTAATGTGCATGATGCAATGGTATATTTCAAAACTATTAAGAAATGAGTATAATTGTGATGGATGTGTTACTTGGTTCAATGTAAACATTTCACATTGTATATTGAAGCAGTACCCTGAACCCCATAAATACATCAGTGTACAAAATTATGATCTAATAAAAAATAATTAATTATTAAAAAAGAGGATAAGTTATTTTTAGGAAATAAGTAAGTATTTAAGGATAAAGGGTCACTGACCTTAGAAAGTAGCTGTCCACATAAACATATGTAGAGAAAGAGAAAGAAAGTGATAAAGAAAATAAAGGATAAATAAAACAAATGGGGTAAAATGTTACCAAATAGGTGAATCTGGGTAAAGGGCATATGGGTGTGTTCTTTGTATTATTTCATATTTTTTAGTATACTACAATTATTTCCAAATAAAATATTTATTGATAAATATGAAATAAAATAAACATTTTTAATAAAAATGTGGAAACGATCAAAACCACTCTGTATTCCAGTAAGCAATGATAACTGGGGAAAAAAGTTCAGTTCTAACAAGAAATGCTTATTTGTGAAAATCACATTATTGCAACAAGCCACTAAAGTTTATGTACAGTATGTTGTAACATGCAACATTCTTTACAAGCATTAGTACTGTAGTTAATATGATTTCTTCTTATTTCCTCTTATTCCATGTTGCCTAGCATTTACCTCTTATATATACAAAAATATAAACAGATACATAAAAATATATTTTCCTACATGGTACTTTCTAAATGCTCTTTCTCCCTCTCTATTCTCCTTTCCTTTATTTCTCCTTCCCTTCTTCCCCCAATCTCTATCTTCTCTGTCCCTATTTCTCTTTCTCTCTCCTTCATTCTGCCTAAGGCAAGAACTTGGAATTTAATTTTGGACCTTGAACATACTTCTGTGGGAATACTTATTGATGTCCTTGGTGAAGATTTGAAGAGGAATGCTCTTCAGCTGGTTCTTCTCTTTGGCTAGACTGAGGTACCTAATTGAATTCAATAATAACCCAAAACAGAGTAGGATGAATTAGCTAATAGCTTATTTTCAAATTAATCTATGCCACCATTTTGTTCAATATAATTTGTGTTATTTTTAAAAACATATGGATAGCACAATAAAATTATGGGTTGGAAAAACATGGAAAATGTTTCTAGCAAATAAGGCATGGCCAGGAAAATAAGAGGTTGCCCTGTGATATGAGCTTGGGGCAGCAGATCCAGTTCTCAGGCCTTCCTGCCTCGACTGGAGGAATTAGCACCTTCCCTCAGTACAATCTCAGTTGCACCAAGAATTGCTCAGTAGAATAACTCACTTTTATGGAAACATTATTAATATATGTTTTGAGAATAATATTAGATTCATTCCACAGGTTGGAGAGAAGGGAACAAAAATAAACAAACATGCATGTAAATGAGAGAGCACTATTTATAGAAATAAACAGAATGTTATTTGAGGGTGGTCTGACAATTTCTATTAAGAAAAAGGAGAATAGTTTGGGGACTCTGCTTTGCAGAGATTTGCATTTTTCTATAATAAATTACAAATTAAAATAAAAAATATCTTTGAAGGACAGAAAGCCATCTTTACTTTAGTACTAAACGTTGCCATTAGGGTCTCACGGAAAAGCAATGTCACAGAAAATAAGCAGGCTTACTGAAATTGTGTTTTAAGTAAAGGTGACCATCTGCTCACTCAGGCAAAATGGCGAGCTTCTTTATTTACGATTGGTTTATATAGGAAATTTTGTACATGTGCACTATACAGCAATGACCTCATTGATCCATTTAAACATCATGTGACTACCACATGATTAGCACCTAGTAATCTGATAATCCACTCAGCATAACCCTTTCAACATAACTCAATTTAACATAACTTAATGGAGAACATGTTGTCAGCCATTACTTCTTTGTTCTTATTTGATGAAGCCTGAGGCTATGGAGGAACAAGGTAGACTGAATACCTGCCCTTGCTGGCCTTGCCATTTGGCGGCTGTTACTTCGGATCTTTAAACAAGGCATAAAGAAACTTCTTGGACATGCAGAAATTTGTGTGCAAACCTCTGCTCCCATGTGCGCCTTAAGTCAGGGGGTTTTTGCTGGAAACTTTTATAAGGAATTTTCAGGTTGCACTTCTCAAAAGCCTTTCACGAGCCCAGGTTTCATCTGTGCCATTAGATAACTGTATGCATTGGGTAAATTCCTCTTCTCGAGGTACCTGAGCACATTTCCATTCCGGGACCCGTCAGCAAGCGACCTTTGTTATTTACCACAGATCAGGAAAGGTTACTGATGGGTATCTGGCCAGTTTTCCAAAGGGCTTTTTTATTGGCCTTATGAAGTCAACCTTAATTCCTTAACACAGTTAGGCCCGCAACTAACCTGGCCACATGGGATTCTGCCTCAGTTTCTCACAAGTATGCCTGCACAAAGTCTTTTCAGTATTCTTTCTCAATCAGCTTTTTTGGCCAGAGGCATATAGGTGTTTTGCCTATAACTAAAGAACTGCAATTTTAAGAAATAGGAGAAAAATTAAAGTACATAAGATATTTATTAGTTATTTTAATAACACATTAAAATTGTCATTCCAGGTAAAATAGAAGCAGCCAGTCATTACTGAGATACGTGTATAAAGAGTACCTTCCTCATAACGGAGCCTTGGATGAACTGTGCCCATTCACAGGCAGTAGACAGGGATGAGAAGTAGGTCTCAGAGAAGACAAGAGGTCAGCTTGGAATTTAAACACTTGATTGCAACTATGTGGGGCAAGTTACATGATCATGGGGAAGTCACTCATACTCTCTGAGCTTCAGTTTCTATAGCTGAGAAAGGGGTTAATTAAACCCCAGTTTATTCTTGTACCCTGAAGTGCTATTTCTTAAATTTATTTGTATTTATATTTATTTATTTTTGAGACAGTCTCAAAATACTGTCATCCTGGGTAGAGTGCCCTGGTGTCATAGCTCACAGCAACCTCAAACTTATAGGCTCAAGAGATAGATCCTCTTGCCTCAGTTTTTCTATTTTTACTCAGGCTGATCTTGAATTCCTAGGCAATCCATCCACCTCGGCCTCCCAGATTACAAGCATGAGCCGCCTTGCCTGTGAAGGGCTAATTTAATGTAAAGAATATTACAGTATTATTCAGATTAAATCATACTTAAGAAATTTAGCATTTGGATGGAAAACTCTTGGCCCAGAAACAATAACAATTTTTAGAGGAAAAATCCCCCACAATATTTCATTTCTGTACACAGATAGCAAAACTGCAATATGTTAAATTAGTTCCTAAAGAAGTTATTCTTTATGACTGTGATCTTCTCATAAAGAAGCTACTTCTTAATAATGGTGACTATTTTCTGTATTCCACTGCAGCATTTAATACTTCAGTTGAAAATCTTTTAAGGCTCATTCATACATGGACTTATCACTTAATAACTTTAAAAAAGTATAGATAACATAAGATTGACTATTAGTGCCCGTTAGTATATTCACAAGATTACTCCACCATCATTATCTCGTTTCAGAACATTTTCTAAAAACCAAACCAAACCCTGGATCCACTAAGTAGTCCCTCTCCATTCCCTCCATATCCAGCCCTTACGGCACATTTTGTTTCTCCATTTATCAGTCGATGAACATTTGGTTTTTTTCTATGTTTTGGCTATTAGGAACAACGCTGCTATACACATTTGCAATTTGCACACAGTTTTTGGGTAGTTGTATGTTTTCTTTTTTGGAGAGTGGGTCTATACCCAGAAGTAAAACTGCTGAGCCAAACATTAATTCTAAGGGGCTGCCACCTTTTCTATACCCACCAGCAACAGCTCCTCCACTTTCCACCTCAATACCATCTCAGGACCTGTTTGTCAGGAGAGTGGACCCCCCACTTGGCCCTGAACATGAATATGTACATGGATACCAGTTTTAACTACTCATGCCAATTTGTAGAAGAGTAATAATAGCAAATAGGAAAAGAACTCGGTGCCAGACATTGTTATAAATTCCTAATACATATTCACATAGCTTTATCACCAATATAATGTGTGAATCTAGTATCCACATTTCCCCTTTCATCAAAATAAAAAGTTTCTTCATCAAAGACTTTATATATTCCCAGTTTACACTGCTCTGACTTGCAACACAGATAAGATGTAAAGCAATAGGGACTGATAACCTTAGAGAAATCTGTCGTGGAAAAGGAGACGTGGAAGGAAACACGTATTTCTTCCCAATATGCTCTGGCAATGTTTTCCTTAAGTCAACAACTGTGTGATTGAATTTGGCAAATTAGCAACTTGGAAACATTTCATTTAAGAGTTATCTCAACTTTATGGTGATGCATAAGATTTTGGCAGAGTGAAGTGAGGAGAAGAGGAAAGAAGAGTGTTGAGTGCATGTGATGAACTCTCTGGGTATAAACTTAGCATGAGATGGGCCGTGTGGTTGTTCAGAGCAGCATGTGTGTGCTACACAATCTCTGTGAAGCTGAGATGCCAACTCAGGATGTTCAGAGTAGGAAGCCACATTACTTCTACTCATGCCAGCCTGAAAAGTGTGCACTGGAAAGCTATCATGTGCTCCACGAATCAAAGCTTTGTTTTAGATTGTTGCCTCTCTATAGCTACCATACATGATGATCTGCTACACGACAATCAAGACAAACGAGTATTCAACAGTATAATGAGTTTTATCTGTATGAATACTATTTCTACAGGGAATTAATTTGGCAGTATAATAGCAAACTTAATTGAACTATTGAACAATACTCAATGGAGAAAGATCTATTTGAACAGTTTGAAAATACAGATAGTGCATGGGGTGGGAGGGATATTGGAGAGAAAGGTCGTGTAGGAGCATTCAAGCTTTTCTCTTTTCTGCCACACGTTAGAAGAATTGTCTTGGACCAAACATTACATATGTAACCAGTAATGAAAGCTGATTAGCAAAAAAAAAAAAAAAAAAAGGTCCATGCATACTCTCCGTGATTTCCAACATAAAAAGTAAAAAAGTCCTCAAAAATCAGCATGTGGTCATGATGGTAGGTTGGACACTCCCTGCTTCTAGATCCTTGCTCTTCCAATTCTCCTTCCTTAGCCCCTCCTGAGCATCCACTCTTCAAGAAATTCAAGAGCTCTGCCGAAAATCCACTAATCACAACCCATAGAAACTACTCCAACAGCTCCCACTAACTATCCATTTGCACATATTTACACAAAACAAACCTCTTTGAGGAAATACGGAGCACACAGGTGTCACAGGAAAGGCCCAAAAGTGAGTTACTGACTTAATATATATCATATTTAAATGTGTAGAATGTCTAGGGAACGAATTGATTACATTTTTCTATCTGTCCGCAACCATGTAAAGTGGACAGTGTCCCTTCATAACTAACCCATGTTAACACAGGCCCACGCTGGTGGGTCTTACTGGAAGGTGGCCACGGAGTTCACAATGGGCCAGCCCCCTAAAAAAGGACCTTCTGGCACAGCCTTGCCCCTCTTTGTCTATGCAGTCAGCTGTCTACAGGTTGTTCAGTGATATTTTATTTTTATCTTATAGAATTTTTTATACTAAAGAGATAAATAAGCAAGATCTCTGTTAGTTTGCTAAATGTGAAAATAGCTATGCTCTGATAAGAATCCTGTTCTCCCTGCTCTGGGCACAGCATGCCTCGTTCATCTCTATTACCAGGGATGCACAGAGCATGTTAGACTGAGATGTGACAGGGAAGAAATGAGTTTGTTATTGCAGGTGGCTATTTCTTCTAGAAGGTGCTTCTTTCTGAAATAAAAAATTATTAACAGTGATCATAAGTGTACCAAAATGTTTGCTATGGGAATGACTATAACAAATTTCCTAAAAATGTGATAAGAACATGTATAAGGTGACAGCATTCAGTACTGACAGCTGCCTTCTCAAAAAATCTACGTGTTTTCTACTTCAAGGATATTGGGCTTATAAACCAAATTCCAACGTCACTTACACTTTCTAATCATTTCAATGAATGTAGAAAGTTTATAAAATAATCTTTCAGAAACTGAGCCTCTTAAACAAGGACATTATTAAATACATTGATGTGAATTTTGCTACATCATAAAAACCCTTAAGTTTATAATCTCAAAAGCAGTATCCAAAAAAATAAAAAATGTTGCACATCTTATGTGATAATGACTTAATCAAAATAAAAATTTAGCTCTTGAATAGATGGAATTTTCTAGTGTAAAGGGAACATTGTCTTTATATAAAATGTTTTCAGCAGAGTAATTTACGTTCTATAAAACCCACTTACATGATAGCAGTATACAGGACAATAAATGGTTTTTGGTAAGAGAACAAAGGCTTACTCTCCCTAGACACAATCACAATTACAGAGATTAAGAGAAAAAGAAGTGAGGAAAAACATGCTTCCCTCATTAATGAAATGTGAATGGTCTGTAAAGTCTAAGAAGCAGAGAAGAGAATGGTTGTTAATTATTTATCTCTCAGGTTGAGCACTACTGGGTATAATGAAATGTGGCTGGAAGAGTACAGCTTTGGAGCAAAAGCTAGCCTGGACTCAAGTCCCCCCCCCCCCCCCAATTTCCTAGTGTATGGCCTTAAAGCACTAACTGAGCCTTTCTCTGTCTCCATTTTTAAAACTAAAAGCTGGAGAAGATAATAATACTTGCCTTGGAGAGCAGTTAGAAAAATTACATGAGACATCTGTGATGTTTCTTGTATGGTCTGAAAACCCCTCCAAAAAATTTTAGTTTCCTCCATATACTTACTTTGGTTAAATAAAGAGAACAATAACTAGTCCAAATTTCTTTTTAAATAATGACTTGTCCTCTATCAATGGCTCTTTCAGGGTACTTCACATGGACCTCAAACCAAGCCCCATAGAGTTTTGCCTTTTGGTCCTTTTTATGACATTACCACCTCTCTAAATTTGTAGACAATTTCTCTTACCCAAAGCATATTTTATTACCTTGTTTCTGATTTTTTTTTATTAGCTAGATCATTCATTTTCCCATTCACTAAATATTGTTTCTTATTTTTCATCAGACACCAAGAAGATGAGAGTTAAGTCTTTTATATGCCACAGAGTAAAGGTTGATTTCAGTGGCAAAAGAAAAACCAAGCAGTTGTGGGATCTTCTGTGAAATTCAAAAGAAAAGAAAAAAAGAATAGAGGTGGCAGTGCAATACGTTGGGTAAAAGCCTGTGCTGTCAAATAAACAAATCTGGCTTCAAGTGCAGATTCCACTGACTTCTACTGTGTAAACTACTGTGTTAGACTTCTGAGTCCCAAAGACCTCTGTACAACTGGGAAAATAGTCCCATCTCACATAAGATTAGGTACCTGAAGTCCTTAGCATAATACTGCATGCATAACATGCTCCTGATAAACCATAACTATTTTTAATGTCACTCAGGTTATATAAAACATTTACAAGAATCAGCACTTGATTTTGCATGTCTCATCTATGACACACATACATGGGAGCCAGAGTGAGGGCTGCACAGAAGGGTTTTATGTTTACTGCAGGAGTTAAAAAGCTTCTGGATGAGATTTTATTTGCTAAAATATTCTTTATCTTTCATGATATTTGACAAATGACAAAAACAGAGATGGGACAGGTAAAGAGATGGCCAGGCCAGTCAATTCTTTCACTCTCCCTGCCTTCAGGTATTTGTCAAGTAATCACCACTTGCTAGGCTGGGTATTGCATTTGTGTTCTGTGAAAGGCAGATGTGCCTGCTGGTTCTACCTCCAACATATATCCCACATCTGTCTGCTGCATCTGCCATTTTTCCTCGCACTCCCAAGATGGAGTCCGTGTGATCATTTATCAGGATTATTGCCTCCCTCACTAGTCTCCTTTCTTCCATTTGTGCTTGCCGTCCAATCTGTTATCCACCAACAGCAAGAATAGTATACTACAAATACTCACCTGATTTGGCCTCTCTCTAGTTAACAACCCTTCAGAATAATATTCATTCCCTAACCATGACCTATCGAGGCCCTGCGTGACCAGACCATCCATCAGCTCCCAGCCACAGCTGACGTCATGCTCCTAGGCATTAGTCTCCTGTTGTATCCTGAGCCCCTCCTTCCAACAGGCCAAGCCCTGCCCACCATAGGCCTGTTGTTTCCTCTAACTGGAAAGTTCAGCCCCCTCATCTAGACATGCTGGCTGCTTCTCAGCTCACTGGGGTTTAAATGTCATCACCTCAGAGAGAGCCTCTTGGACCCCTCCTCTTTGATCCTGTCCCATCTTCCTCTCTACGTGGCACTCTATCTCTCTTTTTAACAGAAACACCAATTATAGCCTGCAATCCCCCTGTCTTATTCTCATCATCTGTCTGTTGGCCCAGGCAACAGGGATCCTACCTGTCACATTCTTGATTATATTCTCTACATGGCCACAGAACAGAACACAACTTCTGTGAACACCTGTTGAATAAACAATTAAAACATTTGAAAAACAGGAAAAAAAATTGCTTTATATCTTCTCATAGAAAGAGTTGGTAGAAATGAAATTTGTTAGTGAAAATGCATTTTATGATGATCATGAGAGCAATGTAGTGTATACATACCTGGTGTTAGATATGACCAACAATTCACTGAACAAAAAGACTTCTGCCTCTTCCAGACTCTACTGAGTTCTGTGAGGCTATGGATCAGCAGGACATGATCAGCATCCTGCAATGACGTGCTTTTCTTGTGGGAATCCACCTCTGGAAAAGAGCTGCTCCAGCAGACACTACGGAACACAGAGCCGTGGTTAGATGTATGATAGTGCTTCATGTCAAATTTCAAGAGTGGCAAAATCTAAAACTTGTAGTTAATCTACTGCTACTGGCAGGAGCCACATGGAAAGCAAGAGAAGAAATACAGTCAGCTCGTAGGAGCAAACATCAGCCCCCAGGTGACAGTTAGCAAAGAAAAGGAGGCTTTAATACTACAACTGCAAGTAACTAAATTAAACCAAAACCCTCAGCTCAGAAGCAGATTCTTCCCCCAGACTCTCTAGCAAGGAATACAACTCTGCTGAAACCTATATCAGCCTTGTGGGAGCCTAAGCAGAGGGCCCAATCAAGCCTGCCCCAACTCTAACCTATAAAAGTGTAACATAAATTCCTATTATTTTAAACAACTAAGTTTGTAATAGTTTGGGATAGCTGCATAAAAAACAAATACAGATTTGGGTACTGGAAGCTAGGTGATGCTATAATACACATCTAAAAATGCAGAAGTGGATGTTGGAATAATTTGAAGAGCATGATAGAAAAAAAAACTTAGACTATAAAAAGTGTGGCCTTTAAAGACTGTCATACAGGTTCAGAAGGTACTGAGGAACATTATAGAGAAGACCTAACCTGCCTTAGCAAACAGGTAAAACATCCCAAACAAACTGTGGGAAGAAATAGAAATTTCATGGCCAGAGTGATGGTGCATGCCTGTAATTTTAGCACTTTGGGAGGCCAACCCAAGAGGGGTTATCTCAGATTGGTGGACCTCACTACTATCTAGTGAAGTCAACATCTGTGACAATCAAGAGAGACCCATGAAATTCTTGAGAAATTTTGTATCAGTAGAAACATTGTCAGATTGGACTGAGAAATAAAGAGTAAAGAATAAGAGAAGGTTGTCAGATCCCCAAATCCTATTGAGAAAACAGACTGATAAACTATTCAGCTGCACATACGGGCTACTTTCCATGAGAAGGTAGGGGAGAAACGGAAAGCAGAGACAAAAATCCAGAGGGAGAACCACGGCCCGAGTAGTGGAGCCAAGGGCTGCACAGGGCTAAATTTTTTTTTTCTTTTTATAGTAGCCTTTTATTTTTAATAGCTATTATGCCATGAATTCATAGAGAAAAGATCCAGCAGCTCAGGAGGCTCCTTTCCATTGAATGTGACGAAACTTCCCCATGAATGCATGGGGAAATAGGTTCTAGTACCTTATGCTCCTGCTCAACTGGTTCTCTTGGTTCTCTGGTGTGCTACACTGTATACCTATTGCGCCATGAATTCATGGAGAATAAATAGGTTCCAGCAGCTAATTCATGGTTCCATCAATTCTCTTGGTTTTCCTATGTGTTATGCTGTATGTCTATTATGCCATGAATTCACAGAGAATGGGTTCCAGGAGCTCAGGCTCCTTTCCATTGTGCTTCTCTGGGTGGAGCAGACTGGTACTTCAGTTGAACTCAGGTACCTTTCTCTTTGGCTTCCTTCTTTTTCTGATCATTTTCCTTCACACATTTTAGGAAGTTCTTTTGGCTCTTAGGGGGCTTAATACGTTTAATATGAACATTAATCCTTTTGGCAAGAATCTTGCCTTTGTATGTTTACAACAATGAATGCAGCATGCTGGGTAACACTGTAGACTCTTCCAGTTTTGCCATGGTCACATTTGTGTGGCATGCCTTTTTGACAGCATCCATTCCTTTGTTGTCTACAGTATCACCTTTCTTGTAGATTCACATGTATGTGGTCAAAAGAACAACTCTATGTTTTACAAAAGGTCTAGAGAACACATATTGGGTGCCTCTCCTCTTTCCCTTTGTGTTTGTCATTTTGGTGAATTCCCAAAAGACGCTGTCTCTGGCAGAAAGCCGCACAGGGCTAAGTTTGAAGATGGTCTCTTAAAGTTGATGTCACAATGCATAATATGCACTGCAAACATAGTATATATCAAAAGACTGTTTAAAAATGTAGAGTAGTCATGTCTCCAATCTGGCAAGATGTAGATAGCAATAAAGTAGAACATGTGGCTCGGTGCCTGTGGCTCAATCGGCTAAGGCGCCAGTCACGTACACCTAAGGTGGCGGGTTCCAATCTCCAGCCCGGGCCCGCCAAACAACAATGATGGCTGCAACCAAAAAATGGCCGGGCGTTGTGGCAGGCACCTGTGGTCCCAGCTACTTGGGAGGCGGAGGCA
>CAUYQV010122035.1:0-15698 GCA_963574575.1 Galagoides demidoff
TGGGCGCCTGTGGTCCCAGCTGCTTGGGAGGCAGAGGCAGGAGACTCGCTTGAGCCCAGGAGTTGGAGGTTGCTATGAGCTGTGATGCCATGGCACTCTACCCAGAGGGATAGCTTGAGGCTCTGTCTCAAAAAAAAAAAAAAAAAAAAGATACACATAGACTGCAAATAAAGGGATGGAAAAAGATATTCCCTGCAGACGGAAACCAAAATAGAGAAGGAGCAGTTATACTTTTATTGGATAAAATAGATTACAATATAAAAACTACAAAAAGAGACAAAGAAGGTCATCATTTATTTTTTATTTCAAACTATTAGGGGCATTTAACTGTTTTTGGTACATGGCTTACATCAGGGCTAACATGTACCCATCAGCCAAAAAAGTGTTCATTGTAACATTAGGTGGGGTTTTGCCTTTCCCCTCCTCTTCTTCCCCTCTGCGTGTTTTCCAATGACTTCTACTTTCTTCCATTTACTATGTGTCCATCAGTTACTTCTAGTTTATTAGAGAGTACATGTGGTATTCCTTGAGAAACTTCCTTTAGGATAGTCATTTCCACTTCCTTCTAAATTGCTGTAAAAGTCATTAATTAATCCTTTTTTTTTTTTAAATAGTGGAGCATCCCTTGTCATAGTTGAGTAGTATTGCATTGTATATATATGCACAATAATATATAATTAATTTGATAATCCACTCATTAATTGATGGGCAGTTAGGTTGGTTCTACATCTTTGCTGTTGTGAATTGTGCTACAATAAACATTCAAGTGCATGTATCTTTTTAATACAATGACTTCTTTTCCATTGGGCAGATGCCCAGAGTTGGATTGTTAGATAAAATGGTAGGTCTACTTTTAGATTTCTGAGAACTCTCCATATTGTTTACCGCGGAGGTTGCACTAATTTACAGTCCCACCAACAGATTTCCTTTCTTTCAGCATCTGTGCAAGAATCCATTGTTTTTGGACTTTTTAATAAAAACCATTCTAATATGAGTAAGGTGATATCTCATTGTGGTTTTAATTTTCTTCCTAATGATTGGGGATGTTAAGCATTTTTTCATAAGTTTGTTGGCCATTTGTCTATCTTTTTTTTTGAAAAACTTCCGTTCATGAATTTTGTCCATTTTTAGATGGAATTGTTAATATTTTCTTGCTGATGTTTTGGATTCTTTGTAGATTCTTGTCATTAGCCCTTTCTCAAATGTGTAGTTTGCAAATATTTTCTGCCATTCTATAGGATGTCT
Source organism: Galagoides demidoff (assembly GCA_963574575.1). Taxonomy (NCBI): domain Eukaryota; kingdom Metazoa; phylum Chordata; class Mammalia; order Primates; family Galagidae; genus Galagoides; species Galagoides demidoff. Next base: position 1,246 of record CAUYQV010122035.1, read on the forward strand.
GCTTGCTCTGCTGATTATTGTCTAAGCTGTGCAGAAGATTTTTAATTTAATCAATTCCCATTTCTTTGTTTTTTGTTGCTGCTGTAATTCCCAGTGGGGTCTTACTAGGTAATTCTTTTCTTAGTCTGATCTCTAGAAGTGTTTCGCTTACATTTCTTCTAGAATTCTTGTGGTTTCATGACTTATATGTAAATATTTTATCCACTGTGAATTAATTACTGTGAGTGGCAAGAACTAGGGGTCCTGTTTCATTTTTCTGCATGTGGCTACCTAATTTTCCCACATACTTTATTGACTAGGTTAGGGCTTCTTTTCCCCAGTGTAGATTGTTAGTCTGCCTTGTTAAAGAGCAGCTGGCTTTAGCTAATGGTTTTCCATCTGATTTTCTATTCTGTTCCATTAGTCTATGTCTCTATTTTTGTACCTATACTATGCTGTTTTGGTTACAATAGCCTTGTGGTATAGTTTGAAGTTTGGTAATGTAATGCATCCAGCTCTGTTCTTTTTGCTTAGGATTACTTTGGCTATTTAGGCTATTTTCTTGTTCCACACAAAATATAGAATTATTTTTTCTAGATCTGTGAAATATGCCATTGTATTTTGGTGGGGACTGCATTGAATCAGTAAATCATTTGGGGTAGTACAGACATTTTAACAATGTTGATACTACCAATCCATGAGTGTGATGTTTCTCCATTTTTTATATCATCTGCAATGTCTTCAGTGTTTCGTAGTTCTCCGTCAGTGTTTTGTAGTGTTCCCTCACATCCTTAGTTAAGTATATCCTGGGTATTTTATTTTCTTTGTAACTATTGTGAATGGTATTGAGCCTTAGTTGTTGTTGTTTGTTTGTTTGTTTTTGGCTCTCATCTTAACTGTTATTGGTATATAGAAATGCCCCTGATTTGTGTATATATTGATTTTGTGATCTGAGGCTTTGCTGAACTTATCAATTCCAGGAATCTCTTGTTGGAGACATTGGGATTATCTAGATACAAGATCATATCATCAGCAAAGATCAATATTTTGTCCTACTTTTTCCCAATGTGGATTTTTTTTTATTTCTTTCCTTTGCCAGATTTCTCTGGCTAGAACTTCAAGCATTATGTTGAAAAGAAGTGGTGGTAGTGAGCAGACATGTCTATTCCAGTTCTTAATGAGAATGCTTTCGATTTCCCCCCATTCAATATGGTGTTGGCTGTGAGTTTGTCATCTGTGGCTTTTATTATTTTGAGATAGGTTCTTTCTATGCCTCATTCATTGAGGGTTTTTATCATAAAGGGTGCTGATTTTGTCAAATGACTTTTTTGCATCTATTGAGATGATCATATGGTCTTCATTTTTGCTTTTATGTGGTGAAACATATTTATTCATGTATATATGAATTTACTTATCTATGTTGAACCATCTTTACATCCCTGTAATGAAGTCCACTTGACCATAGTGGATTTTTTTTTTTTTATATTTTTGTTGAATTTGGTTTGCTTGTATTTTATTGAGGATTTTTGCATCTCTGTTCATAAAGGATATTCACATGTATATTTTACTGTTGTTGTTGTGCCCTTACCTGTCTTTGATATCAAGGTCATACTGACTTTGTGGAATGAGTTGGGGACAATTCTCTCTTTCTCAGTGTTATGAAATAACTTCTGCAGTATGAGTATGATTTCTTTGTGGGGCTGGTGGAATTTGGCTGTGAATCCATCTGGTCCAGAGCTTTTTGTTGTAGTTGTTACTGGAAGACTTTTTATTATTGCTTCAATCTCACTCCTTGTTATAGTCTGTTCAGGACTTCAATTTCTTCCTAGCTGAGTCTTAGAAGGTTATGTGTTCTCAAGAGTTTGTTCATTTCCTCTACATTTTCTATTTATGTACATAGAGATTTTTCATAGTAATAATAGATGATGATTTTAATTTATGTGGTATCAGATGTACTATCTCCTTTTTCATTATGGATTGAACTTATTTGGGTCCTTTGGTTCTATTCCTGGTTAACCTAGCAAGAGATCTATCAATCTTGTTCATCATTCCAAAGAACCAATCTTTTGTTTCACTGAACTTTTGTATTTTTGTTTTTAATTTCATTTAGTTCTGCTCTGGTCTTTGTTTCTTTCTGATGGCTTTGGACTTGCTCTTCCTTTTCTAGTTCCTTGAGATATGATGTCAGGTTGTTAATTTTAGATCTCTCTGACTTTTGGATGTAGGCACTTAAGGCAATGAATTTTCCCCTGAGGAAGGCTTTTGCTAAGTCCCATAGATTTTGATAGCTTATGTCTCCTTTGTCATTCAGGTCAAGGAATCTTTTCATTTCTCTATCAACTTCATTATTAGTCAAATAATTGTGCAATAGCAGGTTGCTCAATTTCCATGACTTTGTACAGAATTGAGTGTCACTCTTAGAATTGATTTCTAGTTTTAATGCACTATGATCTATGAAGATACATGATATGATTTTAATTTTTTTAAATTTGTTGAGACATGTTTTGTGGCCTAAGGTATGATCAATCATGAAGAATGTCCCATGTGCTGATGAGAACATACATTCAACAATTTGGGGGTAGAATGTTCTATAAATATCTGTTAGGTCTATTTGTTCTCCAGTTCTGTTTAATCTCAGTGGTTTTTTCTTTTCTGCATTGACTGCCTGGTATCTATTGTGTTGATTCCTGTATAATGTAGTTCTGAGTATTACCTACAAGACAGGTCTGGTCATGACAAATTCCCTCAGTGTTTGCTTATTTGGAAAATATTTAATTTCTCCATCCACTGTGAAATATAATTTTGCAGGATATAAGGCATACAGTTTTTCTCTTTAAGAAAACTGAATACAAGGTCCTGCTCCCTTCTGGATCATAAGGTTTTCACAGAGTAGTCTGCTGTTAGCCTGATGGTTTTCCCTTGTAAGTCAGTCCTTGCTTACATGCACCTGCAGTTTTTCTCTTTTATTCTGACTTTGTCCAGCTGATAACTATGTGTCTTGGAAATATCCTATTTGCTAGTGTTAGATGACTATTTTGTGTCTGGATACTAGGGAATGTTTTCTCTATAATTCCCTGAAATAGATTTTCCATACTTTTAGCTCTTTCTTCTCCTCTGGTCACAATGTATTAATAAACAGGTCAATACAACACAATGATATGACAATTCTAAATATATACACTCAACAATGTAGTACCCAGATACTCATGTACATGTATAAAGCAAATGTTAGCATAGCTAAAGAGAAAGATATACCTAAATACAGTAATGACTGAAGACCTCAACACTACACTTTTAGCACTGGACAGATTATATAGACAGAAAATCAACAAAGAAACATTGGACTTAATCTGCACAATAGACAAAATGAACATAATAGATATTTACAGAGCATTTCATTCAATAGGTGCAGAATGCACATTCTCCTAATCTCATGGATCATTCTCAAGGTGAGACCATATGTTGGGCCACAAAACAAGTCTTTAAAAATTAAAAAAATATTAAAACTATGCTAAATATTTTTCTCTAAGCATCATGAATTAAAACAAGAAATGAATAACAAGAGGAGCAGTAGAAAATGCACAAACCCATGGAAATTAAATGACATGCTTCTGAATGACCAGTGGGTCAATGAAAAGATTAAGAAGAAAATTTAAGAATATTTTGAAATGAAGGAAAACATAACATATTAAAAATCATGGGATGCAAAGACAGGAGTAGTAAGAGGAAAGTTTACAGAAGTGCTTACATCAGAAAAGTAGAAAAACTTCAAATACACTTTACAACCTAGTAAAACATGTCAAAGAACTAGAAACACAAATTCATATCAAACCCCAAATTAATAGAAGGAAGGAAATAACAAAGATTAGAGGAGAAGTAAATAAAACTGAAACAATAAAAAAAAAAATATCAATGAAATAAAAAGTTGGTTTATTGAAAACATAAATAATATTGACACACCAAAGTAAGAGAAAAAGAGAGCAGACCCAAATAATTACAATCAGAGCTAAAAAAGGAGATACTACAACTGATATGGCAGAAATCCAAAGAAACTTAGAGGCTATTATGAGCAACTAAATGCCAATAAATTGGGATACCTAAAAGAGATAGATAAATTTTTATACACATATAACCTGTGAAGATCGAAAAAGGAATACATCCCAAACCTGAACAAACCAACAACAAGCAACGAAATAAACACAGTAAGGGTTTCCCATCAAAGAAAAGCTCAGGAGCTGATGGCTACTGCTAAATTTTACTAAGCATTCAAGGTAGAACTAATACCAATCCCACAAAAACTACTCTCAACATTAAGAAGAGAATATTCCCAAACTCATTCTACAAGGCTTGTATCACTCTGATGTCAAAACCTGGAGAAGACACGACAAGAAAGAAAACTCTCTCTGATGAATGTAGATGCAGAAATCCTTGACAAAATACTAGCAAACTGAATTCAACAATGCATCAAAAAGTGTATTTATCACAATCAAATGGGATTCATCTCAGGGATGCAAGGATGATTCAACATACATGATCAATCAGTGTGATCTATCAACAGAATGTAGGACAAAAACCATGAGGTCATTTCAGATTTAATTCAATCCTCATGAAAATAGTAATGGCATTCTTCAAAGAAACAGAAAAAAGCAATTCTAAAAGGTATATGGCAGTACAAAAGACTCAGAATGGCCAAAGCCATCCTGAGCACAAAAAGCAAAACTGGAGAATCACATTACCTTATTTCAAATTATATTATAGAATTGTGGGAACCAAAGCAGGGTGAGGGAATTGGTGTATTCTAATGGTTTCTGGAATCCCTCTCTACACTAGTGATATTTCTTGCTCATTGATCATTCCGCTTTTTAAAAAAAATTTTTTTTGTCCCTTGGTTCTATGTACATTAATTTCATACATTATTAGAAGACATTTAGCACTATTGCTTCCAGTTAATCTCATGTAATGTGAACAATTTCCCATCTACAATTGTGAAATTCAGTGGTTTAGCTCCTTATTTCGATATTAAATCTTTGTGGAAAATATGAATTTTCCCAAATGTTGTCATGTCATATTTAGATGGTAGCTTTTGCTTGTTAGAAGCAACCATAAAAATATAGATATACCGCTTGCTCTTTTTATCTTCTTATCTTCTTCAGTCAATGAATAATTTTGAAGGCAGAGATCAAGATGAACATTGTCTTTGCCTTTATCAGATGTGTCCATAAGAACTATACTGAAATATAAACGTGCAATTTGGGTCATATTATAGAAATTAAAAGTTCACAATGTATTGAAAAGTTTGGTGACTCTTAGAAAGAATCACTTTTTAAAGAGATATGTATAAACTACTTTTTATAAATTCATCTTAATATTCCAAACAGATAGACAGTGCAGAACATCAGAACTTAACACCTTGGGTTTTCTTGTGATGGCTCTAGCTGTCTTCTAGGTTCATAGTTTACCTTGGCTTCAGATAATGTAATTTGCAGGGCAGCGATTTTTAATGTATGTGAAAATCCAGTGAAGGCTATGAATTCACATCTCAGGAAAAACAATGACCTTAAACCTTCAGGAAATTCCCATGCTTTCCAGAACCCATTTATAAAGCCTGGGATAAGAATTCCTGACAGCTAGTGATCTTTCTACTTTACCCACTTTCACACCATTCCAGTGGAAGGTATAGGATGTCACACGTGGATCACACTCCACAGTGAGGCTTCAGGGACCAAATGGGGCATCAAAAGGAGAGATAGAATCTGGCAGAAATCAAGAAATTCCATTTTATCTTTCTTAGGCCACAGTGGAAGGGCAGATGGAAGGTGGAAGAACCAAAGGGGACCATAATGGGGCCCAAGAGAATGTGTTACACAGCTGGAAATCCAGGCTTTCCTTGAGTCTAAGCTTTGAGCTTAGGCTAGAAGAAAAATGCAAATGGCCTTTGAGACTCAGCTTATTCCAGTTGGCCCATTACTAAGATAATATGGAGGAAAATTTGAAGCCAAATCTCCAGTCTTGAATTCATTCATCAAATATTCATTGAGTGACTACAATGTCCTAAGCACTTGGGGAGACCAGTACCTAGTTTCACAGAGCTTATTTATTCCCCCATGTTACTCACTTAGGCAGGAGTAGTAAAATACTGCTTGGAAATACTGAAGCGCCTGACCTTGTCAAACACTGGCATGACCATCAATAGGTGTTCAATAAATATTGGTTGGATGATTGGCCTATTACTTTCCCTAATGCATTAGTTTTGTTGCAGAATGAGAGAACAGCTGGGGTTAATAAACAGAAAAGTTTAGTTTTGAGAGGAGCACAAAGCTACATACACTAATTATAATAAAATATTAAAAAGCTACTTAGGGTAACATAGTTATGAACTTGAAGTGCATACTAATGTGAGATTCATTTTGATGTAAAACATTTTCAAAATCAGCTATCTATCCTCAGAGTGGCCAAAATAGCAGTCCAGAGACGGACAAGGAGCATTTGAAATTCAGCAGTATGCTCTTATTGGCCCAGGGATAGCAATAACATAAGCAGCAGCTGGTAAGAATCTGAGTCTATTCTGACTAGATCATGCTGCCTAAGAGTCTAATTTTGCCTCAAAAATAGTCTAATTTTGCTCACAGTGGAAAAAGTGGTATATTCCTTTAGTGTCAACAGACCAGATTGCATCTCCAGTTTGTTTGATGGGAGAACTTGGTTCTGTTCCCAGATATGGCTCTCCTTCATGGATCATTGAATTACACTAAGTGTTTTGAACAAAGTCAGTTTCAAAACATACTGCCTTCCTCCAAAACCTTGGAATTTCTCTTCATACCAACGTTCCAAGAGCCTATGTTTGTAGGAATAGAATCTGCAAGTACAACTCACTTTAGTTCCGTCATCGGCTTCTTCATCTGTGAATAGATCAACAGACTCTAAGGACCCTTCAGGATCTAACATTCTAGAATTTTATCCTGAGTGCTAGATGCTCTAATACCCTGTAATTTGTGCAAAGATAATGTGTGTGATAAATCTACAATTTGGTAGATAAAAAATATTAAACTCTTTCTGTCAAAAAAAAAAATACTCTGATTTGGGTATGTTATACTTTGGCTTTCAGTGAGGGCACTTTTGATACTTTCTTATTTCTGTTTCCTCACATTTCTTCAGGCAGTAGCTGTATGCAGAAGAATAGACTACTTCATCACCATATTTTTTAAAGAATATTTTGAAGTGAGGGCTCATTACCTATTCCTAATTCACTTAGTTTCAAACTCTCTGGTCCTAAGTAATGAGCCATGAAGGAGACCAGGTTAGAGAGTGACCTGGGAAGGACTCACAGCCTCCAGGGGGCTCAGAGCTGGGGTTGTTCTCTGGGTGAGGTGCCCTTTATTTCCAGCCTATGTTCCTCTGTGCAGCCGCCTGTGGCTGGATAAATTCTGGAACCTTGCTCCAGGCAGCCCACGTTCCACTGAAAATCTGCCTTAAAGAAAGAACCAGGAAAAGTTTTCAGATGATACGTCTTTTCCTCTAGTCTCGTGGTTCTCACCCTTCCTAAGGCTGTGACCCTTTAATACACTTCCTCATGTTGTGGTGACCCCCAACCATAAAATTATTTTTCTTGCTACTTCATAACTGTAATTTTGCTACTGTTATGAATCATAATTTAAATATCTGGCATGCAGGAGACCCCCAAAGGGGTCATGATCCACAGGTTGCGAACCGCTGCTCTAATTCATACCCCAGGAGTATGAAGCTGACAGTGAGGGCTGATGAGCAGCCCCATCTGTGTTCTGTTGATGAGCTAATCTCATACACCTGGAGGTGATCTGCGCTCCTGCTGACACAAGGGATCCTGGTGTTGGCTCTGGTGTTAACAAGTCCAAACCAGGCTCAGACTTCAGCTGGGCTGGAAAATGCAGGTGTCCCACCTTAATTCTCAGGGAGAAAAAACTGGAGTCACTCTAGCTGGCAACTGGTCTTGTGGTAAGGGGTGGGAGAATAGTAGGAAAGGGATGACAATTCTGGAGAATTTAGGATGATTTCTCTTTCCTTTTCCCATATATGTTTTTCTTAAATCCTATCTTGTTTCCAGAGTTCTGGTCCTTTTGCTTTACTCGTTAAATTTTAGGAGTCCAAAATATGTGGCAATTGGCTTTATTATGCAATAAAAGAAGGGTTTTTAAAATTATTTCATGCGGTACCATCCAGAATGTGTGGTTCTTTTTATGTCAGACCTAGTGGTAGAAGTTCACTTAATCCCATTTCTGAAATCCATTGAGTATTCAGAGTGCTTAGCTCTTCTTCAGAATTTCTAGTTGGACAGGGGATACCCACTGGGAGAAAGCCTTTGGAATGTGATAAAAAGCCTATCTCATTGTGCACACTACACCGTGCTGGCTTTTCCCTCATGACTTCTTTGGATTGAATAAAGCCAACTATAGGAATGGGTGAAGCTATCCCTCACACTGACATTTAATTTACCTGGGAGTACAATAATCTGAGGAAGATCAAATACTTGAAAATTTTGCTTCAGTGAGCAAAGCTAACTGTTTAGACCATATTGAAATGTGATACTCTTTGGAATTGAAAGAAAAAAAAAGGAGAGAGAGCACTACAGATTCATGGACTAGAAGCCAGAGGAAAGAACAAAACTCTTCTCTTTCATATTCACAATTACAGAGTTGGAGGAAACTTTGCAATGTTGCACATGAAGACAATATTTTATCTGCTGCTATTTGATCAAGCAAGGTCAATGGGGTCTAAATAAAGGATGAGTTGATAAAGCCTAAAAAAGGGAGGATATTTTAAAATGTGTTACAGAAAAGAGAGCAGCTGGATTTAATAACTAACAATATGTGGGAGGTGAAAGTATTTTGAATCTTGTACAGAAGTTTGATCAGAGAAAGGGTGGGGGATGTTGCTGTCCAAATCAAAAAACCATTTATAATTAGTTCCACCTGTGCTAAAAAATTATGCCTGCGGACTGTTCTCAATTCATTGAAATTTATGATCATGCAATATGTTATATGAGTAATAGTTACTTCTGAACCAAAACTAATATGCATCTTGAGTTTATATTTTATTCAAATTTGTATTCTCAATCACTGACGTGATACCTGACACACAGTAGATGTTCAAAATGCTGAATAAATTAATAAAATGGCAAGTCTATAGCACACCTAAGCTCTGTGGTTTACCTTTGAATGGCATTTGGCTAGTTTCAATTAATCGTTTGCTTTAATGAGTTGAATGATTATTTTGGTCCACTGAAATCTGGCATTCTATGTCATATTTTTTGCCATGCATTAATAATCAGACATTTAAAGCTAATGTTTCCTTTCAATCAAGCTTACAAGGTAGTCATCATGATGAAAAGTGGAATGTCTGGATGAAATGACCACATTCCCAATCTACCAAACCAAAGACCATGGCCAGTATTCTTTCTCCTCACCTGCCTGTGTGTTTCATGGCCACATTATCATTTAGGATGATGTTTCCAGATGGCTTGAGCAGGCTTCCAGCCACCACCCCATTACCTATCCCTTCCCTCCAATCAAGAGCCTCTCCATATGTCCTAGACATCTGGGGATAGTTTTTGGTGGCTTAACATACTATGTCTTGATGACATGCCGTCTCTCCCCTGCAACTCTCTCAAAGGTGAATAACTGGACTCCTTAAAACAGCCTGGGATGTTTATGATATAGTAAAGATCTACAAAAGATATGAAGAGGCCAGCTTTACAACAGTTCTGCAAATTGAGAATGCTAACTCTTCTGTGTGAGATGAGCAGTTCCAGAGGGATGACTTCTTGCCTCTTAACAAACTCAAGTACTGACTGAAAAATGAACCTGTCTAAGATATGAGGTATCTAGTGTAAAAATATTTGAAACTGGGCATAAAGTTTTGAGGGATGCTTAGCCCTAATCTACTGAAGTAATGTATCAAAAACATTAAGAACAAAGACTTTGAAGTTTGACAAACCAACCCTGTCTCTGCATAGTTGAAGACCTTGGACAAGTTACTTAACCTCTCTACACTTCAGTTTCATCATACATAAAGTGATAATAATATTTTAAAAGTTATCTTAATAGTGTTGCAAGGATTAAATGAGATAATGCTTATAAAATGCTCAGCAGAGCATCTGGCAAACAGTTATCAATAAAAGTCACATATCATTATCATCATCATTATTGCTTCATCATAACATAGCTGAAGGGCATCTCCAGGAGTGCTATGGTAGCCTGAGCTTGCAACGTGAAAAACATAAGGGCTGCCTCAGATGGGGAGGTCATCTTGGGTCTCCTACAGTTACCATAACACACACCAAAAGAAGACCCTTGCTGTGCAGAATGTGTTATGAAGGGAAGGCAGTGGTAAGAATATTTAACGGCCACTCCCCTGCAGTTATTTTCTTGGGGTTTTGGTATGTGTAATTCATAGCATTTTGTACATGAACTGTGTCAACAGTTAAAGAAAAAAAAAAAAAGACCCATTTGGGCATCTGATAATCCATGAATTGAACCAAAGAAGTAATCATGTAATCAGTCTGTAAAATGACCAATCCACGTTAAGAACTAAAATAAAATCTATTTTTAAGCATAAATTAATCCCATCAACTATTTACTGTGTCTAGATTAATTTCAGCTACAGAAATCTGTGGACAATGATGATAATTTCTTGAAGACCAAAGAGAGGGAAAGAAAAACAAATTCAAGAAGGCCTTATAAATAAGAAAACCTTACAAATGAGAATGTTCTGAAAGTGTTTTACTCAATGTCTTTATGCAAACTGCACTAATTAATCTCATACAAACATGGGTATTTTTGTAAAGCATAAGCCCAAAGTGCCCATTTTATGACCATATAATTTACAAGTCCTCAAATTACATTAAAATCACCACACACAGTGTTTACAGTTTAATTACATGGTTATTTACCATTCCCAATCAAGTGTTATTCATTCAGTACCTCTTTGCCTGATCTTACCTAAAAAAGAAAACACTTTTATGCTGGATTTGAGTGGTAAACATTCAAACATGGCAATACTCAAAGGCAACAAAGATGGGATTTGGAGTAAACAAACTGCATTGACAGATTTCAGAGAAGGTCCAGGGAGAAAGAGAATAGACAGAGATTAACATTTTACTAAAATAGTATCTCTTTGATTGTTTCACTCCTAAAAAAAAGAAACCTCACTGTTCACAGCCCATTCCTTATGAAATCTCACTGTTCACAGACCAGTCCAACGAGGACTGTCATGCATATTTTATGTTATCAAGTTCTTTAGCCAAGACACATTTACCAAACACCATATATGTTCTGGATCTGAGATAAGAATACGTAGAGAAAAAATAAGTCATGTGTCTATGATGAGCTCACAGGTAAGATATCGACTGAGTCTGTTATGGACATTTCAACATGTAAGAAATATTTACTTCTGATCATCCTTTTGTCACTTAACGATACCGTTGTGAAATCAGAAAGGCTCAGTACCAGCAGGGAACATCTGTTTTCAGACAGTTGCATAACCTTTCTGAGCCTTAGTAAAACATGGATGTGGAAGATATAATAATAGTCCCAGTTTTTCTTCTACAGTAATGTGATTGTAAAGATCAAGTAGGACTAACAACTCTTCGCAGATTACTTCTTCAGGATCTGCCTCTGCAGCTGATTTATATTCCCAAACCCAATCAAACTGAATCCTTATTTATGACCTTATGTTGCCTAGCAACTCATGATGCCTCACACCTCTGTGAGGATGCTACAAAGTTATATCAGAAAACAGTTATTGGATGAATTAAATAGATAACCCTTAATTGCTAAGATACAATTTTGAATTCCATCTTTTGGAAACTAAAATTTTAATAAAGTGGTCCTCATGGTGAAGTCCTTGGACTACCTGCATTTACATTTCATCACATTTGGTGATAGTCTTAGATAATAGACATTATTATCCACATTTTTAATGTGAAAAAATAGTTAAACTGGTTAAATAATTTTCCCAAATTTACACAATTAAAAATTGTGATTCAAACTGCCTATTTGCCCAGCCTATAACTGTGACATCTGCCTATTTGCCCAGCCTATAACCTCTCTACTGTATCATGTCATGTTTGGAAAAGTCAGTCTTTCAGCATGTGGAGGACTGATCTAATTTCCCAAGTATTTGCTTAATTTTCATGAGACCTCAGTGTCTACATGGATGCTAATGAAAAATTAACTTTTATTCAACATTCAGTCACAGGGATCTATAGACCATGTACAGCCTGTAATGAGTATCTATAGAGCCACACGCATCTTCCCTTAGAGAAACAGGAAATGCATAAGTAAAACGGTGCTTGTGGTCTTCGTTCCCTGTTTTTAAACCAGTGTCTCCTTCTGCCTGCAATGGACACAAGTGAAATGTGGCAAACTAAAATAGGGTGATCACCTTTGGAAACTGTCGGCCCTAAGATAGACATATTTAAATGAGTTTCAATCTGGAAAGGATATTAAACGTATGACATGTCATTACCAATCAACAATTAACCAAATGGAATCTGAAATACAAAATTATTTCAGATACTAAGTCTTTGGAAAGATGTACATCTAGGAATGTAAGTCCACTTTATACAGTGAATTTTGATAATTGGGGCAAGAATGTAGTTACAAATTAAATTCTTTTTTTTTTTTTTTTTTTTTTTGAGACAGGAGCCTCAAGCTATCCTCCTGGGTAGAGTGCCATGGCATCACAGCTCATAGCAACCTCCAACTCCTGGGCTCAAGCGAGTCTCCTACCTCAGCCTCCCAAGTAGCTGGGACCACAGGCACCTGCCACAATGCCCGGCCATTTTTTGGTTGCAGCCGTCATTGTTGTTTGGCGGGCCCGGGGATTCAAACCCGCCACCTTAGGTGTATGTGGCTGGCGCCTTAGCTGATTGAGCCACAGGCGCCGAGCCTACAAATTAAATTCTATCTTTCCTACTTAATATTTGGTTCTAAATCAGAGAAATAAAGAAAAAATTAGAGTATAAAACTTAGAATCTGGCATAAAACTGAGAGATAAGAACCAAAATAGGCACAGGTCTTATAGTTTTTGTGAAATATCAGTAACTGAGAATTTTTTTCAGGCTCTGGCTCTGAAATATTACATATCCATTGAGGAGTTATTTAATTGATACTCCTTTAGATGCTACACATATTCTAAAACATGTATGTATCAAATGTACAAGATCAGACAATTAAGTGTAAAAACTCATCCTAGAAAAAGTGCTACATACCTCATTGCTGAATATCACCACGTCACCTTTCAAGTACTCCCCTTAGCTATCTGGTGACCACAGTGATATTTACCAATGAAGTATATAGCACTTTTTTAGGATGAGTTCACAAACTTAATCGTCAGAATTCATATACATGGCAGCTAAAGTATAAAATAAATACTAATCTTAATGGCCCCAAAACCAGTAACTAAAGATTTTTAATAGTTAATTTGGGTAATATTTTTCTACGTACGTGTTATGAAGTTGAATTTGTAGATAATCTACTGCACAGCTTGATTTTAATATTCCATCATTAAGGGACAATTAATATTTTAACCCAGTAAAGGAAATTAAAATTAATGTTTTCAGAGCTAGAATACCTTAGAGATAATCCAACCCTCTGAGTTCACAAGTGAGGCAACAGGCTCAGGAATTTAAATGATTTATACAATTTTGATCAGCTACTAGATGGAAGAGATAGGGCTTAAATGATCTTTTTTAAAGAGCGTACTTTCAAGTCCACATATTTATTAAAAGAATTAAGTAAGAGTAACAAAATGACTTTTTTCTGAACTAAATTAAAAATTACAATTATGTACAAAACAATCTTTTAAAAAATTATTAAATCCATATTGTATGCTATATAAATGAATATATCGTCAAATAAGTTACTGGATGTTAAACGGCCATATTTATGCCTATCGTATTAAATACTACCCTGAGCTAAGTGCAGTGACTCCTGCTTGTATTTCCAGTTACTAGGAAGGCTGAAACAGGAGAATCACTTGAGTCCAGGAGTTCAATGTTACAGTGAGCTATGTATGATCAGGCCACTGCACTCCAGAGAAAGTTCTTGTCTCAAAAATACATACATACATACATACATATATATGTGCATACATACTACCATGTTTATGTTGAGTATTGCACTATTTTATCCCAAAAAATAGAGATTAATACAAATTTTGTTTTTCCTGAGATCACGCAGTAAGTGAAACAGCTAGAGTTTATATTTCAGTCCTTCTAATTCTAGAGCATATGTCTTTTTAGCTGATTACACTATTTCTTACGAAGATGGACTAGAGTAGCGGTTCTCAACCTGTGGGTGGCAACCCCTTTGGGGGTTGAATGACCCTTTCACAGGGGTCCCTTAAATACCACATCCTGCATATCAGATATTTACATTATGATTCATAATAGTAGCAAAATGACAGTTATGAAGTAGCAACGAAAATAATTTTATGGT
>CAUYQV010122036.1:0-11573 GCA_963574575.1 Galagoides demidoff
CCCCCTGGGTAGAGTGCCATGGCATCACAGCTCATAGCAACCTCCAACTCCTGGGCTCAAGCCAGTCTCCTGCCTCCACCTCCCAAGTAGCTGGGACCACAGGTGCCCGCCACAACGCCTGGCCATTTTTTGGTTGCAGCCCGGGCTGGGGATTTGAACCCGCCACCTTAGGTGTACGTGGCTGGCGCCTTAGCTGATTGAGCCACAGGCGCTGAGCCTGCTTTTGTTTTTTTTAATCTTCAGTGATCTCCCTGGGCACTGACAGCAAACTGGTTTACCACATAGTCCCTGCCATCAGGACCTCAGGCCGGGGACGAGGTGCCTGTGGGCTGGGACGTGTTCACCATCTGCAAATGGAGACTGGGCAAGCAGAATTCAAACACGCACACACAACACTGCGCAGGCTTACACAGCCGAAGTCAGTAATAAATAGCTCAGAGGTGTGTGACAAGCTAATTCTGCCTGGAAGGGACGTTAGAGAAGGCTCCAGAGAGACGGGTGTGCACACATGTGCCCTGAAGGGTTGGAAGGCAGACAGGGAGGGGAGGGCAATGGCCATCGAGGTGGGGAAGACTTCTAGATAGAGGCACCTCATCCCTGCAACTTGTCCCCTACTACTCTGGTCACCCCTCTGTGAACCTGTTCATGGCTTCATCATCTCATCTCAGTTGACGCTCTAAGGCCACCAGCCTTTAACCGAACCAATGTAAGCCAACACCCAGTCAGTTTCTGGACCACTCAGATGCCCACCATCTTCTGTGCAAGGCTGAGGTTTCTTCCCCCCACCAGGAAGTGTGTGTGGCATCTGGAAATGTGACCTGTTCCTCCCGCTACAGCTCCAGGCTCCTCAGCCTACTTTCTCCCCCTACTCCCTAGCACTGGGTGGAAAAGCCAAATCCCAAGTTTCTCTCTGCTCAGAAGCTCGCATGATTTGATTTCTTTCTTCCAAACCTGCCCAAGACTGTAATACGCCTTGGAGAGAATATGACCAAAAGTGGATGAGGCATATTGGGCAGAGACGCACTCCTGATTTATGCAAAACCATTACTGTGGGAGCTGCATCATTTTCCCTTCCCCTCTTCGGCAATCATGTCTCCCATTAGCCTGTTTGATTGCCGCTGCTCACAAAGGGGCACCTTCGCTGAACCATCTTCAATGGCCTCTGGATCTCTCCCCCGAGAGGAGCTGGCTAATTTGGAACGTAGTCGTGTGTATGAATCCAACACAGGCTCAGTCGCAATCTGGGTGTCCTTTTCTGTAGCTGCTTTTTATTATCACTTTGCCTTGCCTCTCTGGGAACAATAATTCTCGCTGCGTTTGAGATAGTCTGGGTGTTCTTTCCTCCGTGAACCCAAACAGGACATACACGAGAGAGCCAGCCCCTCCTGTGATCAGACTGATTCCTCAGCTGGCCACTGTCTGCTGCCCGTCATTAGGGAACTCCCCAAACACTACTTTCTCAACATATCTTTAAGGCTTTTAGAAGCAGAAACATCTGCTAATTTTCCCAAGTTGGCCTAACAGTCCACTGTGAACTGTAAGAGAAATGGGGATAACTTAATAAATGTTGATCAATGACCCTGCCTTGCCTTGCTTTCCTGGTTTCTTCTGAGTAGTTTCTGAAGACTGCTTTCATGCCAACCAGTACAAACAGGACGTCTGATCCAGCTTTCAGCTTATGTTTATAAGGCAACATGTCTTTATAAAATAGATGTCTACCTCTCAATGATGTCTGCCGTGGGTCAGAAGCATAGCCATGACTTCTGACTAACAGTCCCATTCCCTTTCACAGTGGCTGGTTTGGTGGCAGCCCACACACATCTGTGCTCGGTACACACAGCTGACACTGATGACAGTGAGCACAGGTGTCTCTCCAGGCTGACAGTCCAGCCACAAACTGAAGAGAAGGTTTTTTTTTGCTCTTTTAAAAGTGATGACCTTCCTCTGAGTGTCATGAGGGTTAAAAAAAAAAAATGATGACCAAGTGCTTCCCTTTGGAAGCAAAACAAAAATAAAACCTCCCTTTTTATAAGCCGTGGTTTTGTATGTGTGCCTGGGCAGCACAACACTTCATTTGTAGTTAAGGAGCCACTTCACAGGGAGACATTTCTAAATTGTGAACAACAGTTTTTAAGCATTGCTTACAAGTGGCAGGACACCCCAACTTTTTTTTTTTTTTTTTTTTAGAAACAGAGTCTTGGTCTGTCTCCTAGGCTGGGTGCAGTGGAGTCACCATAGCTCACTGCAGCTTCAAATTGCTGGGCTCAAGCGGTCCTCCTGCCTGAGTAGCTGGGACTATAGGTGCCCGCCACAACACCTGGCTATTTTTTCTATTTTTTTGGAGAGACAGGGTCTCACTATGTTGCTCAAGCTGGTCTTGAACTGCTGGCCTCAAGTGATCCTCCTACCTTGGCCTCCCTGGGTGCTAGGATTCACAGGCATGACCTACAGCACAGGCCTAACCAAATATTTTGCACAAGAACTTATCCCTGCTGGGTATGGGAGTAAGTTTCTGGATGACAGTGCTTACCTATGGCAATAGCTTTTTCTTTTTTTTTTTTAACTTTCCAATATTACTTCCCCATAACCACAAAGGCTATGTACCCTCAGAAAATTGGAACTCTGCTACTTGGAAGGCTCTGGGGAAAGAGTCGTTCCAACACATATCACTTCGGGCAGTCCTGGAATTCCTGACTGTTGTTTTTTGTGTGTGCACACTCCATTCTGAAGAAAGGGATTCACTCTTCTAATTACTTTCTCTGCAGAGTGATAGAGGAATCTTTTAGCGATTTTTTTTTTAAACTAAGAAATAAAAAAATCAGAATACTCTCTCCACCTAGTAGACATGGCCTCACCCAGGCCCTCTTCCCACTTTCCCAGTAATACTGGCTCATGTGGCTCCTGCTGCCCAGGCAGTTCTTAACTTCAAGTGACCAGGCTCAACATATGCCTTTAAAGGGATCCAGCTGCGTGGAGATTTCCAGCTGCACTCCTAACTGCTGGCTCAGCAGTAGGACACTGAGATTTTCCTCACAAACTGGATGTTTCCATTTCTCTCTGTGGTTGGCAGCCCCTGGGTGCCCACCCGCCCAGGTCTGTGGCACTCCCTCGCAGACCCGCCAGGCTTGCACACCTGCTGCTGTGGCGGTGCAGCCGTGAGGGCGGCTGAACAGGGACACGTGTGCAGTGCATCACTTCTCTTCTTTTTCCAGTAAAATTTTTCATAACGAACGTTCAAAAATAAAGATATCCATGAAAAGTCTTCTTTTATAATTATGCAACAAATTATTTAATAAATATTTTCTGCCTTTTTTTCCTGTATCACTGGGAAGCAAACTTTAACATCTAGTTTACCTTCCTTATTTTAAAGACAAGAAGTATCCTGAGAGGTGGGGAGGTGAAGTGACCTGCTGGGGCCACACAGCTGTTCTGAGGTCCCACTGCTCTGGAGCGGGGCCCTGCCCTTCCTCCCATTCACTTCTCACCCCACATAGCTCACCAGCCCTCCCTGCCCTGTGCACTGTGGCTGTTTCTCAGAGCTTAACTTCCAGACCTTCTCCTCTCAGCCTGACTCTTGTGCAGCACCTGGCCTTGATCGTTATCTGTGTGTATAATGCTTAAGTCTTGCTTCTGCTTGGAAGGCTCACCTTTCACCGCCCCTCCTCGCACATTTGCTTGCAGACTTTCTCATAACCACTCCAGTCCTAGCATTTCCCAAGGATGTGGCAGTCACAGTCTTGGTATAATCTTCAGTTCTCTCTCGTTCTCCAGCTCGAGGCTGTCATAAGTGATTTCCTTTGAAATCCTGCACCAGCACTCTGGCCCCTGGTCTGATTTATGGAGGGACTACTGTATGCCAGGCACTGGAGACACAAAGATGCCATGACAACACTATCTCTGTCCTCAAGAGTAGCAGTGTAAGGAGGGACCAGTCAAAGGCTTCCTGTTAGGACTCTTAAGCAAACTCACAGGTGCTAGGCTGCCTGATGGGCCTGACCATCCCTGTGCTCAGGCCCCTGCTGCCCTTGCATTACCTTCTCTCTGGCCCAAAGCACCTCATCCTGACATACACTGCACAGAGCACCTGAAACCTGGGTTTGCTTCCATTATTTCCATTCCCTAGGAGGTATTCTTTGTGGACATCCCTTCCTAGTCACTGAGACACAAAATGCCTAGAGGGCCAGGTCTCCAGCAGAAGTAGAGTCTGAAGGCAGCAACTCTCTCCCCCTATGGATAAGCTCTCTCAGGGAGGGGCCTGCCTCTCCATTCAAGCCCCATCTCTCTGCCCCCAGGGATATCTGCTTCATGCTGCTGCTGCCCCACTGGCAATTCTGGCCTTGGGAGCCAGCATGTGACACTTTGAGGTGCTATCTGGGCTGAGATAGACTATTCTTCAACCCTCCAGAAATCCTTGGGGAGCTAGAGACTGCATGATCAGTCCTGGGGGAGGCACAGTCTGGGAAATAATTATCACCAGACCAGGAAGGAGTATGTATTTAGTTTAGGCTTTTTTTTTTCTTTTTTTTAAAAAAAACAGAGTCTGTTTCCCTGTTCTGTTTTTTTTTCCACTGGAGCCACATGTTGCTATGGGAACGAGGATGGCACTGGGAGCCCAGAGCCACTCACGGGCCTGCCAGAAGTCTGTAAATAAATTCTGCCTCACTGCAGGCTCTGAGCTGAGTGGTCCTGGGAGGGCAGCTCAAGCAGCCACTTGCAGACTTTCTGTCCTGCTGGTTCCGCATGCACAGACTCTCCTACGACAAGTTCACAGGCCAATTACTCTCCTTAACACAGCATTGTGCAGAGTGATCTGCAACCTCCCACCCTCCAAAACCCTCTAAGATATAATCTCACTCATGGCTACCCAAGCCCAAGGGGTGAGATCACTTGATCTATTTCCAGATGAGGGATGCTCCCCCTCCTCTGCCAGGGCTGGCCCTGTACCCCACTCACCAGCTGCTGCCTCCCATCTTGCCACTGAACTGATGTCCTACCATCGACTGGGCCCAGCCATTTGAAATGGCTCCTGGGGGTAAGGCACTCTTTATAGGGATTGATGTCTATCAGGAAGTAAAGGTGCATCCCCTTAAAGAAGGGCCCTGCTGCAGAGTCTTCTTGAGACCTCCCACAGATGGTGTACAAAGTGTGCTCACAGGAGCTGCCTGTTCATCAGTGTCAGACCGAGAGGGCTACAGGTCAGGGCAGAGCTGGCTCACTTCTGCAGGTCACTATGTGTCATGCCTTTCTGGGAGACACAGAGGCCAGGGTGTTAAGAGCCAGACTACCTAGATTCAAATCCTGGCTCTGCCATTCAGTACTGAGAAGGCATTTCAAACAGCTGCACCCAGTCGATGGCAGGTCAGTCAGTGGAGAGATGGGAGGCAGCAGCTGGTAAGGGGGTGCAAGGCCAGCACTGGTGGAGGAAGGTGAGCTTTCCTCATCTGGAAATGGATCAAGTGATCTTGGCCCCAAGAGTGAGCATCTCTCAGCTTTAGTTTCCTCATCAACATTTCCTTTTTAATTAAAACAATTTTTTTTTTTTTTGGAAATAGGGTCTCACTTTGTTGTCTGGGCTGGTCCGCAGCAGCAGCATCATAGCACACTGCAACCTCAGACTCCTGAGCTCAAGCCATTCTCCTGCCTCAGCCTCCTGAGTAGCTGGGACTACAGGTTTGTGCCATTATACTTAGATAATTTTTTTTCCCATTTTTTTTTGTAAAAATGAGGTCCTGCTATGTTGCTTAAGTTAGTCTTGAACTCCTGGCCTCAAGAACCTCCTGCTTTGGCCTCCCAAAGTGCTAGCTAGGACTATGGGTGTGAGCCAACACGCCTGGCCAAAACCAAACCTTTTCTTGGGAAAACTAAACACTAAAAGGTACAAAAAATAGAAACAGACATACAGCTTGTTGAATAATGTTATGATGAACACCCATAAAACACTACCTGGGTCATGAACCAGCGGTGCCTCCCCTACCCTGAGGAAACCACCACCTGGCTCAGATAATACTCATTCCCTTGCTTTCTTCTCTTAGTATTTTGACCACTTGTGTCTGCATAAATGTTACAGTTCAGTTTGCCTGTTTCTGAGGGTGATGAGAATGTAATCCTACCGCATGTGTTCCCTGTGTTCCCTGCCGTCTGGCTGCTTCACATGCTGTGACACTGATCCACATGGGCTGGGGGCTGCTGTGTGACATGCTGCACTTTATGCATCCAGTCTCCACGGACGATGACTGGGTGGTGCCCCCGGGGGTCTACAACGAACAATGCTGTAGTGAAAGCATCTTCACTCTTGAACTTGTACAAGAGCTTCCTCAGAGACCACATATGTGCTGCTCACAGGGGACGTGTACACATGCTTAGCTTTAGTAGAAAACACCAAACTGTTCTCCAGACTGACTGATCAGTTCATGCATCCACACGCTGGGCAAGAATATCTCATTGTGCCATGTTCTTGCCAATACTTGGTATTGAGTTTCCTCATCTTTAAAAAGTGGGTAAGAGTAGAACTCAGTCCACATATGATTAAATAACATAATAAATATAAAGGGCCTGGAACAGAGTCTGGCTCACAGTAAGTGCTTAGTAAATACTAGCTGCTGTTATTGTTATTTATAACAATAATGATTTTTATTGTAAGGGTCCTAAGTTAGGACATGCTGAGATACTTGGTATGCATACTTTTCCACTCATAAAAGTTTCTGGTTTCAGAAAATCCTTAATAGGACTACAGAAACTTTGTCTTAGAATGCCATGGTTTCGGCTTGGGGCCCACAGCACAGTGGTTATAGCGCCAGTCACTTACACCGAAGTTGGTGGGTTTGAACCCAGCCCGGGCCTGCTAACCAACAATGACAACTACAACAAAAACACCCAGGTGCTTTTGGCAGGTGTCTGTAGTCCCAGCTACTTGGGAGGCTGAGGTAGGAGAATCACTTAGCCCAAGACTTTGAGGTTGCTGCGAGCTGTGATGCCACAGCACTCTACCCAGGGTGACAAAGTGAGACTCTGTCTCAAAAATTAAAAAAAAAAAAAAAAAAGAATGCCATGGTTTCTTGATAATGAGAAGCTATTTTGCTAAATCTTCTCTTTATTCCTACATTTGACTGACTCACTGGGAGAGGGAGAGAGACACAGATCAAGTCATTTGCTCATTCATGTAACTAACAGGGACTCTATCCCAGGAGCCGGGGTACACAAATAAACATGACACAGACTCCCTTTCACCACATAAATTCAGTAAGTAAAATGGAGCCCTGAGAGCCCCTGAAGCGTTGCAATACTGTCCTCAGTTTCTGTTATGACTTGGCAGAAGCTTTCCCACAGGCTCTTGTGAATAGGAACCCTCTCTCTCTGTATTGCAGTTTTCTTTTTCTACAGTCCCTTTCAACCCTAGGGCTGCTTGTGCTCCTGTGCTCCCTGCTTACTTAAAAATCACTCCAGAACTTTCAAACCCAGGTTTTCATAAAAACCACAAAAAGAAATAGGTATGGCCCTGAGTGGTGCACTCATGCCTGTAATCCTAGCACTCTGGGAGGCCAAGGCAGGTGGATTGCCTGAGATCAGGAGTCTGAGACTGGTCTGAGCAAGACTGCGACCCCATCTCTACTAAAAACAGAAAATCAAGCGGGGCATTGTGGCGGGCGCCTGTAATCCCAGCTACTCGGGAGGCTGAGGCAAGACAATCGTTTGAGCCCAGGAGTTTGAGGTTGCGGTGAGTATGAAGAAGCCACGGTACTCTCCCGAGGGTGACCAACTGAGACTGCCTAAAAAACCCCAATAATATCTACTTCTTTAACACCACTGACTGATCTTCACAGGTCCACAGAATTGATTACATTTAGATCCAGGTAGACTTAAAAAAAAAACCACGTAGGTGTATGCCTTTGTCATTCCGTTAAAGTAATTAATGAAATGAAAAGGATGGTTTTGGTAGGAGATGCCACCCACCAAAATCAGTGCAGCCTGCATATCACTAGGGCTAAAATAGAAGGTCTGCCATGAGGACTGCAGGCTGTCATCAGGCCCGAGGGTCTAGCCTCATTAGATAGGACAGACACAGAAGGAGCAGCATCCGCCTCCCGTGGCTCAGAGAGCTATTTGGGGGGGGGGGGCAGGTGGGCCACAATCTGGGAATGACTATGAGTTTGCTAAAGTGGGACTGAGACCACCATAAAGGGACTGAGGAAATTGCCAAGAAGGACTTTTTTTTGCCACAGGCTCTCGGGAGAATCAGAGGCGCGAAGTGCTGATAGACAAACTGCCACATGTCTGCCACCTAGCGCTGAGCACGGGAGGACGACAGTGGAGTGGGCAGGGAGAAGGTGTGGGGAAAACAGCCTTCAAGGGTAAAGAAGAGACCCAAGGGGCAGGTGAGAATCAGACCAAGTGCAGGGGAGATCACAGAGCAAAGGGAGGAGGGAGCAGAGGGTGACAAGACACAAGCTGGCAGGAAATGAAAGGTGACTGTTCCAAGGAGTTAAGATAAATGATAAGGATGACGCTGAGGATACAGGGGCAAGAGGTCAGGGAAGAAGTGGTGGAGTCTTTAAGAGGTAAGTGTTAGGGGAATTCACTAACAGAAGTAGTAAACGTAGCTGAAAAATTAAATGAGTTCGTTGCTGTGGTGCTCACAAAGGAAGATGAGAGACAGATGCCAGTGCAGACGCGCACCTCCCCGAGGAGAGGGGTGGATGCCGCAGGAAAGCAGACACGTGCCAAAGCAGGTGATCAAGAAATCTGAACCTCCACAGACTGCCAAGGCCACTGTCGCCTGAGAGCCAGACGGGATCGGAGGGGAGTGGGGACAATTAGCATGCAGCACACAGACGCTGAGCCCTCGGAGCTGGAAGGCTGGCTGCCTGAAGCAAGACAGATGTGTGCCTATAGTGGGCAGGAAATCCCAGTCTGTCCCAGCCGCGCCTGCTTTCATGTTCTGCATGGTTCCACCCTCTGCTGTTCCAACAGCAGCTGCGGTGCATGGAGGTTGGGTGGTCTCATCAACTTGATGGACTCCTGGCCCCCCAGAAACTACTTAAGGCCACTCTAAACAGCCAGCAGTTCTGGCCACTTTCACAGAGGCTGGGCCTCTTGCCCCTTCTCCTCCCAAATGCACTTCCACTCACAGGAGCCCTCCCCGCTGCACTCCCCACCACCTTGCTCTGCCTACCCTCTCTAGATGGGGCAGCACCTGTAGGAAACAGGCCCACCTGGGGACTGTGGCTTATTCACTACATTTCTCTTCATTTTATGCACATAGACAGTATTGCCTTGCCATGCTAAAAACCAATTCCATCTGTACTTCTTGAAATTAGTACAAAATCTTTGGGTTCAGAAACATTCAGAGGCTAAAAACCCCCAGTGGAATGGCTTTAAGAAGTGGGGTCTTTGGGAAGTGAATAAATTTATTTTTCCATTTTTCTTTTTTTAAGTGATTAGGTTTAGACGAGGTCATGAGGACGGAGTCCTAGGATGGGGTTAGTGTCCTTATAAGAATAGGAAGAGACTAAGCTCTCAGTGTCTGTCCATCTGTCTGTCTGTCTCTGGATCACCCACCACAGAAGGAAAAGAACTAGCCCTTGCTAGCATCCTCAGCTTGGACTTTCAGCCAGAACGTTGCTGGTCTAGCCACCAGGCTGACTGAGACAGCCACTGATGTCACCTGGCAAACAAGTGGAGACAGATAAAATCATGAATCCCCTGGCCGCAGGGTCACCCTCCACAGTGAGAGAGAGGTGCCCTGACTTCACAATTCTGGCTGCCAGGGGACCACAGATCAGGGATTTCCCAACTGTCACCCTAGCCTCCTTTCCCAGTGGTAGGTGCCTCACTGTTCTCCTCCAGAGCTTGTTCCTAGGAGTTCCAACCACCAATCGCAGTCGCCCTCTGTCCCCCATGCAGCTCCATCCCTCACACCTCTGAACTCCACCCACATACATTTCTGCTATTCTCTGGATGGGTGATTACTACTTCAAATAATGCCCTAGTACCCAGCACACTGCAGGGAAGAACGTCTCTTTGAGGGCGTGCTACATTCTTGATGCCCAGTGATATATATTCAGCTTCCTCATGCCTTCTGTGTGCTCAGAGAATGATGTCCTGTTCAGTATTTATTTTATAGCCTAAGATGTTTGGGATCAAATACGTATTAAAATGAAGATTTAAACTTACTTTTGTTATATCATGAGAAAGAAAAAAGGACTTTTATGACCTGATGTTTAGATTTTTTTTTTTTTTTTTTGCAGTTTTTAGCTGGGGCCAGGTTTGAGCCCACCACCTCTGGTACTTGGGGTCGGCATTCTACTTCTTGAGCCACAGGCACCACCCATACAATTCTTTTTGAGACAGAGCCTCAAGCTGTCCCCTTGGGTAGAGTGCTGTGGTATCATAGCTCACAGCAACCTCCAACTCCTGGGCTCAAGCGAGTCTCCTGCCTCCGCCTCCCAAGTAGCTGGGACCACAGGCGCCCACCACAACGCCTGGCTATTTTTTTGGTTGCAGCCATCATTGTTGTTTGGCGGGCCTGGGCTGGATTCGAACCCGCCACCTTAGGTGTATGTGACTGGCGCTTTGCCACTTGAGCCATAGGCGCCGAGCCTAGAATTCTTGAATCTTGCCTTAAAAAAATACCAACTGGTTTAACTTTGTTTTTCCTCTTAGCTTCTGAACTTAAAGATCGATTCATTTGCTTTTATAGTTTTCAGGTTTATTTCAAAATAAAGAGGTAGGAGAAAACGTTCCAGGTTTCTGTTTGCAAGCTGCTCTTTGCAAGAAACACATTGCGGATGTGGATCATTTTTATTCTAAATAAATAGAAAAGGGAAAATGAATATAAATTATCACAATATTTTCACTTTTTAAAATGCTTCTTGAAGTTACAGAAACACTTTGATATGTTCTGGGAAAATTCTGATTCCATGAAGGCAATGCATGAATTTGGGACTAACTCTGTAACATGTGGGGCTGAGCTGCTAGATGAAGATGTACAGCCCTGTGTTCCAAAAGCAGGAAAAACATTTTCTCCTTGCTCCCAGTCTCCCTCTTGAGTTGTCATACTGTGTTTTATGTGCTGCTTAACACCATACTCCCTTGGCACAGGGATACCCCCAGGCCAGTGTAGCCCCTCATGGGCACCCAGGGCCTTATCCAATGCCTTGACTCGGGACTCACACTAGACCCTGGTCCTTCCTATACTGTGCCAAGGATAGCACATAAATACTGAACAGGACATTATTCTCTGAGCACACAGAGGGCAGAAGAAAGCTGAATGTCACTGGGTATCAAGAATGTAGCAAGTCGGCTTGGTGCCTGTGGCTCAATCGGCTAAGGCGCCAGTCACGTGCACCTAAGGTGGTGGGTTCGAATCCCCAGCCCGGGCCCGCCAAACAACAATGATGGCTGCAACCAAAAAATGGCCGGGCATTGTGGTGGGCGCCTGTGGTCCCAGCTACTTGGGAGGCGGAGGCAGGAGACTCGCTTGAGCCCAGGAATTGGAGGTTGCTATGAGCTGTGGTGCCATGGCACTCTGCCCAGGCGGATAGCTTGAGGCTCCGTCTCAAACAAAACAAAACAAA
>CAUYQV010122040.1:0-23451 GCA_963574575.1 Galagoides demidoff
GGCGGGCGCCTATAGTCCCACCTACTTGGGAGGCTGAGGCAGGAGACTCGCTTGAGCCCAGAAGTTGGAGGTTGCTATGAGCTGTGATGCCATGGCACTCTACCCAGGGGGATAGCTTGAGGCTCCGTCTCAAAAAAAAAAAAAAAAGAAAGAAAGACTGTTGCTGTTCAGTTTTTATTTATTAAGTGAACCAATATTTACTGAGTGCTTATTGCCCTGAGAATAAAACACAATTTCTTCCTTGCAGGTGTGGAAAATGGGTTGGGTGGAGATTGATGTGTAATGAGGCATAATAATTGAGGGATAAGTGTTGTGTTCATGACACGGTAGAACATAGTAACCAAAATACAGTTATTTTAGAGTCTTTTTAAATCATGTTTCAAAATATTTCTAAAGTTGAGTTAATTTGCTTAAATCAGACATTATGGTCCAGTTGGTAGAACTTCCCGAGTTCATCATATTTTTCCTCTCCATTCCCTTAGATTCGTAATACCCTTTTGAAACCATGGGCAATTGTGATAGTCACGTGTTCTGTCAGGACTGTTAGAGAATCTTCTAGATCAGTGTTTTCTAAAATGCAAGTTTCAATCCACTAGTGGGCCATCAGTGAATTTAATGAGTTGTGAACAGCCCTCTTTAATTAATAGGACAGAATGAAGTGCACTGTATGAGATAAGGGTAAGTATTATTCCTTCATGTTTTGTTTCGGTTTTGTACATGTGAGTGAATATGTAGTGGGCAAAATGTATTTCTTACTGTGGCTCATTATCAAAAAAGTTTGGAAACTTCTATTCTACATTAGAGTATAAAGAGACAGTATGACATGTGGTAAATGAAGGTGCCCTAATTGGAAATCAAAATTCCATGTTTTCAACTCAACTCTGCTACCCTGAGAACCTAAGGAAATCTTTTCACTGCTCTGATCTCGAGCTGCTTTATCTGCAGAATAGACAACCAGGTGTTATTATATATTGCTCAGGACAATCCTGAAGATAAAATGTGATCATTAATACTAGAGTGTGGTAAGTTTTTGATAGATACAATGCAACAGTGATCCTGACCTTCTTCCTCTTGGTGGAAACTCTGTTACCTCTTCCCCCACACATAGATGCCCACTTCCACCTCTTATGAAGATCCATGCTCCAATTACAGAAAGATGAGAGTGTAAGGTACATTGCATAGACAAGGCTTTGTCTCTTACCAGTAGTAGGGAAGAAATACTTGCTGATGGTCACTATATTTGCATAATTCCAGTTTACCAAATGCTTTTAAATGCAGCTTTTCATGTAAGCATCATGAAAATCCATATTCCTATCCCCATTTTTCAGAAGAGGCTCACTGAGGTTATGTGAATTATCTAAGGTTGTGTAGCTTATGACATGGCAGAGAGATCGGATTCGTTGAAAGAGCGAAGAAGAAACTCTTTAGGCAAGTTAATTCAAACAATTCACATTCTCTCTGCCCACAGAGGAGAATAACAAGGAGAGAAACTAATCAGACATAGCTACAGACAACATTACATGGCAGGGAAGGAGCAGGGGCAGAAGGTTCAGGAAGAAACTGAAAGCAGAGGTAGGAGGCAGGCTGTCTCCTGGAGAACTCACTTCCTACATGAAGCATCCATCTCCCTTAAGAACCTGCAGCCAAGGTAGTTGAGAATGTGAGAGGGCAAGGGAAAGGCTTCTCTCTCCTGATTCTGGAGGTCAGCTGGACAACTGTCAAGCCCAGTTCTAGCAGAATTTTTTCCCCTGGGATTTCAAGACAGACAATGGACAAAACTTCTAAGCTCAGAGAAAACCCCAGTTGTGTAAACACAAGACTCTCTGACTTTGGGGAAGTGCAGTTCCCATCATGACCACAAGGTGATGCAGTGACCTTAAATACAGCCACTCCAGGGTGTCCCTGGTAGAAAATGAATTTTAAGGAAGGCTGAGCGTTAACCATCAATTCCGTGAGACTCCTAGAAAATCCAGAAACGCTAACAAGTAATTACTGGTGACTCTGTCAGATTCTGGGTTCTGTGCATTCTGAAATTGGCATGCCAGCTCCAGTACTTATGTGACCTTTAAGCAACTCACTTGGCCTCTCTCAGCCTCAGTTCCTTCCTAGGGAAGATATAGACAGTGGTGGCACCATTATTTTTTTTAAGCACCATACGTACTCAGTACTTATGGTGGCACCATTATTGATGTGACTGTTACAAAGATTATTTGAGAAGACAAGTGAGAAACTATAAAATGGTAGCTGCTAATACTTTGCTTTATTTTTTTTTCCTCGACCCATTTGACTGGGAAATCTGAGAAGCATAGGTGTCGAGAAAGGTGGGTCAGGATGGAGGTGGCAGCAAGCTCCTCATTGACTTTGCCCCTGCCACCGTAGCTCGGGACCACTCTGGACACCCCCAGCCACCCTGTGCTCATTTTGACATGCATTGAGAGGCCCTTCTAAAATGTATGGGGCGAGCATAGCAGTGAGAGTAACAGACATTGGGGACATATAAGGAAACCTGACTCAGGACTCTACATTTCAGAACCTCGGCAACACCCCAGGGGCAATTACTCACTTTTAGCCCTTCCTCATTTCCATTTCCTTCACAAGTGTCTTGACCACGAACAGTCTTCCCTGTGTGTTGGGGAGAACGTGAAGTCAGTGACGAAAGCACTGAATTAACATCAGGTGCCTCAGCAATGGTTATACAGTAGTAAACAATGAATTAATCATTTGCTCCACTCTGCGTTTTCCATCTTTCAGAACCAAAAAGCAGTGAATCACTTTAAATTGTGAATGACTGCTCCAAAAAGAAAACAAACTCGTAAAGCCCGCACGAATAAGCATGTTGCCAGTCTCTCTGCTGACTTAATTCCTAACCCACTAATTTTGAGCAGAATGCCTCCTGCAAGAACTGCTTCTCCAGAAATAGACCCATCTGTTAGAACTGCTGGGGAGGGCGGTGCTCAGAACAGCAGCTCGGGTCAACTGCACGGATTGCACGGTGATGACACAGCATCATAGCCAAGCAGGGGAGCTGACTGGCCTCATGGACAGGACTGAGGCAACTTAGCAACAGGATCTTAGAATAACTTGCTATACAGTATATACATACTGGGACATTGGTGCTCCAAGGACTTCGGGAACTTCTAGCCCAGTCTCAACTTCTCCAAGTTGGAAGACTATTCAGCCATGTCTAGAAACGTACAGGTATCCCCAGATAGGAGATGCACTTTGAGAATTCATGGATTGAGAAAACATAGAATAACCTGTAACCTATTAATTCAGGAATCCTTCTGTTACTGTTATAGAAATCATTTTAAATCAATCTTATTTAGATAAAATTTTTCACACAACAAAGTGAACCCATTTTAAGTATTTGACTAATGCTACCTAAATAATCACCACTCTAATCAAGGTCAACACTCCTATGACTGTCTGCAGTCAAAGGCGTCCCCAGCCCCATACAGGCGACCACTGATCTGACTCCCATCACTATAGATTAACATTGCCTACTGTAGAACTTCAAGTAAGTAGAATCCGACAGTGTATATTTTTGGTGTGCAAAATACCAAATGTTGGCAACAGGAACTCCCACTCATTGCTGGTGGAAATGTAAAATGGTACAACCACTGTGTAAAACAGTTTGGCATTTTCTGACAAAGTTAAATATATGCTTACCATATGACCCAGCCATTCCTCTCCTAGGTATATATTTACCTAAGAGATAGGAAAACACATGCCCACAAAAGGACGTGCCGACAAGTGTTTATAACAGCTTTATCCATTATCACCCCAAACTGGAAGCAGCCCAGATGTCCATCAACAGGCAACTGGGTAAGGATATGTGGGATGTTCATATAACACAGTACAGTACCGCAATGAAAGGGAACAAACCACAGACACAGGAAATAATAAATGTATCTTAACGTTATGCTGGGAGGAAAAAAAAACAGATACAAAAGAGTATGTTCTGTGTTACCCCACCTATGAAAACCTTTTTTATTTTGCATTTACTTTTCACCATAGCATCTGTGCACCATGGGAGATGTTTAATCTATGTTTGATACACATTTGAATTCACCCATTACTTTGCATTAACCCAACATACCTTGAAGATCCCAAACCTCTCATTTTGTTCAGTCTACTCATTTTAAAGCCCAGAGAGGTAACATTTTAAGACTGCTTTCTCAATTGAGGAAAGAAATGGAACCCCCACCACTTTCAAGGCAGTGACTAAATGTTAAATACACCAGTTCATTTGTCAATCTTCAGGTACCTGCTGAGGGTCTGAGGAGACCTCATGGCCCTGAAAGAGCCATTGGCATCTCCACCAAGTGGAGTTTCCATGGGCCAGGCTGAGGTGGTACGTTGAATGCAGTAACTCATCTGCACAGAGTAAGTGGACCTTCTTTATCCCTCAGGGACCTTGTTCCTCTCTGGAGAGACTTGGATACATATAAGAATACATCCCTGCTCTAGAAGACACACGTACATGCACATACACCCCAATTGCCAGACAGACCAAAACCTGAAGGTCTTCTCAGGTGCCTTAGAACGTAATACTAACCCCAGGCTGCTATGTGGTGAAGTGATGGTCGTGTTCCTACCTTCTGAGAGTATAGCTTTAATTGGATTTATATGGTATAGGCAGGTTTTATAATTCTTCAAACTTCAGCTATGTTTCCACTCTTAGAACTAAAGGTAACCTTTAGTAGTCATCTTGTCAGTCCTTGGTATCAGTCTGGGTTCTGTCAGGAAAATAGAAGCTACTGCAAGTATCCAAGTATGAAACCATTTAACAAGGACTGAGGCTTGCTGTTGGAAAGGCAAGCAGAGAGATCGGGGAAGCCCTGCCCAGAGATCTCAGCCTGTAGCCTCAGAGCAGTTGCTCTTAGAGACAGCCTGGAAGCTGCTGAAAAGGTGAAGAATCTCACCAAGCACGGTGGCCCCCATCACAGGGTTCGGTGATTCTAAAGAACATGGCTGGAAGCTGCCGCGCTGCTCTCTCTGTGCATGTATGAGACTCCATGAGTCTGCCCCAAGCTTCAGCTACACCTGGGGCGGTCGTGCATGCAAAACAAGGTGAATGCATGGGAGTTCCTAGCACAGGGCCAGGCAAAGAGTGGTTCCCAGCCCACAGTGGTCTCCCTCTACCCTTCCTCTGTCCCTTCCGCTTTATATGAAGACCTCTCTGTTAGACTGGAAGTCTTTGCTGACTTTGGCTTTGGTGTTCCCAACTGCTTTCCATTATGGGTGAATTTTCAGCTGTTGCTCCATGAGCTTGAGGACATTCCGGCTTTGTGAACATCTGTTAGAGCTGTGAGGAGGAGCCAGGGTTGAAGCACAGATGGGCCCGTTCAGACTTGGCTGCGGCTGCGACTCTGCCAGCAGCTCTGCTTGGTTTGGCTTCCTCGGGCGAGGTTGGACGCATATGGCAATCTGGGCGTTGTTTATTTAGCTATTTTTTCGTGTTCTCCTCCTCCCACGGTTTGCTTTCCTTTACTGTAACAGCAAGTAGTCTGTCTGTAGACAAAGGATTTGTTTCAGCTGAATGTAGTTAGGGGACTTTGAAAAGTTAAAAAAGTTAATGGGGTTTATGCTTTGATGCAAGGACATCCTTGGCCTTTGTAGAGAGAAGCCACTTGATTTCATTAAAGTTGAGATAGCTCTGCTGGTATACTTTTATTTTCCAAAATTAGTCGAGCTGCATGAGTCAGTATGAGTGAAAAATATTTTTTAAAGTTAAAAATAGGACAGTTTTTAAATTTGGAAGTTAACATTTGATACCACTCTGTAATATTTCCAATATATAGCCATATATTTTTATTTACATTACCTATTCCTCCCTAAAAAAGATTGTTATCAGTATTCTTTTATAACCTGCTTTTCCCCATATCAATCAGGGTCCTGGCATGGAGCAGTTGGCACACTCAGATGGAGTGCTTAAGAAGAGTTTAATAAAGAGACCTTTTGCAAAGGTGTAGACATGGAGAGGGTTGGTGCTAGACCTCGGGGGCTAATGACAGGGAAGGCCACTGCCACCCCTAAACATGAAGAGGCACATAAAGAGAGGGCTTTCCAGAACCCCACAGGTTACCAGGACTCTGGACATACAGCCAGGGGAGAGGTCACCCAACAGAAGTGGTAGCTTTTAGAAGAGAAACAGCCACCGCCCACCTCAGGCCTAGCAGAAAGTGGGTCAGAGGGAGTGAATGCCCTTCTGCTTTCCAGAATCTCTCTGTATCTCAGCCTCCTGTAGGTGTCTCCCATTGGCTATATCCAACCATAAATCCATGGGCAAGGTGAATCATGGGTGCAGCGTGTCAACACCCTGGGGTGCTGAGCCTGGCACAAAAGGAGCAGTGTGGACCTCTAGGGTCAAATAGAGGTATCAGGGCATCACCTGTGGCTCAAAGGAGTAGGGTGCCAGCCCCATATGCCGGAGGTGGCGGCTTCAAACCCAGCCCCAGCTAAAAACTGCAAAAAAAACCAAAAACCAAATAGAGGTATCAGCCATCCCCTTTATTTATCCTGAGATAATAGTGTTAAGTTATATGTTTTAAATAATATAATGCTTTGAATTAAAAATATCAAGGAGGATTCCTTTTTGTGAACCTTGGAGCAGGACTCAGATCACCCCTTCTGGTTCATCTTACATCCATTGTGTTTAGATTAGGGGCCCAAGAAGATCACAGAGCCTGAAACTTATGAACGATCTCCTTAGAATAAGGATAAAGTCAGTCTCACCAGGACCATGTTGTGGGATTTGGTTTTTTGTTGTTGTTGTTCTATTTTTTTTTTTTTTGAGATAGAGTGCTATGGGGTCATCATAGCTCACAACAACTTCCAACCCCTGAGCTCACGTAATCCCCTCACCTCAGCCTCCCAAGTAGCTGGGACTATAGACATCCACTACAATGCTTGGCTAGGTTTTTTTTTTTTCTATTTTTAGTAGAGACTGGGGTCTTTCTCTTGCTCGGGCTGGTATTGAACTCCTGAGGTCAGGGGATCCCCCCACCTCAGCCTCCCAGAATGCTCATATTAGAGGGATGAGCCACTGGCCCCAGCCCAGGACTGTGTATTTCAAAGTCTCCTAATTATATCTTTGTTTCTTATATTCTTCACAGCCTCTAAGAGCTTTGGCTCTAGCCCCTTACAGCTCCTGTTTCGATGGTTCCTCTATAAGCTTTGACTCTAGCCCCTTACAGCTCCTGTTCTGATGGTTCCACACTGCACACTGCAGGAGCAGCATTGCTGAGTGTGGTACCAGGCTATATTGCTGTGCTATGAATGCCGAGACTAGGCAGAACCTGTGTGACGCAGTGGCCACCGGGCTGACCATGCTCATGTGGTCTGTGGGCTCCTTCTGTTGTCATTGATCTGCTCAGGCAGACTGCAGCAACGTGCTGCCAGGCTTTGTTCTCTACTGGCCATGCTAAAAGCAAGGATTCACCCACACGTGGACACTCCTTAATTCAAGTGCCTTTTTCAATTCAGAAACCTAGAGAAAGTCTTCAGTGGGAGTGGCTACCTTGATAAGTCATCTGAGTACTGATCCTGTCGGTCATAGACAAGTTGCCTTCTAAATGTGTAAATGATTGCTTCGGAGACCTGGGAATGGGATGGTGGGAACCACAAGTACTTGATGGAAGAACTCCTAGTAGACGTGTAAACCAAGCTACATCAGTTGCATCAGTTCTGAGAAGGTGTCGCTGCTGCTACATGTGTTGGTCAGGTGCAGCTTACTATTGGAACAACTCTTTTCCAAACTTCAGTAGCTTATATCCAATAAAGGATTATTATTTCTCCTGTCACAATCTAGTCAGGTCAGTGGGAATGGGGAAGGAGATGGGGTGTCTCTGCTCCAAACAGCCCTCCAGGGCCCCAGGCTTCTTCCTTCTAAGGCAAGGGTTCTTATCTGAAGTCCACAGAGCCTGGAAAGGGTGCACAGAATTCAGGGGGTCTGTGAACTTGGATGGGGAAAAAAAGCATATCCTTATTGACACCAAACTTTTAACTGTAATTTAACATTTCCTGCAATAATGATTAAACTGTGATTAAACTATCAAACTATAATAGCGTTGGCACAACCTATGGCTCTAATCCCAATAGAAATCATAGATATTTCATATCACATTATAATTTTAGTAGATATCATGAAATACCATTTATGCTTGACACTATTTTAAACTATGATAGTGATTAAACCTACTTCATGATCTTATTATTATATTTAATCTGTTAAAGAGTACATGTATTGCCATATCACAAAATATCATTGTTTTTATAACTATATTTCAGTATGCTTGCTTTTCTTTACAATTTATGTATTTTATTTTAAACATTAAAAAATACTATTCTGAGCACAGGTCCATAGGTTTCACCAGACTCCCAAAAGGGTTCATGGCAAACAAGATTAAGAACCCTTGGTCTAGTGATTCTGCTATCCCCTCAAACCTTGGGTGCCCTTTGCATCTAGTCAGCAAAATGGGCTGGGGATAACGTTGGGGAGTTTAGGGTGAAGCTTATGAAGAATGTCACTCCTGCCCACATTCTGCGGGCCCTAATTCAGTCACTTGAGCCCACTTGACTGCAAAAAAGTCTGGGAAATGAGGGCCAGCTCTGTGCCCAGGAGAATAAGGCAGCAGGGCCTGGTGAGTACATGGAGGGGACTTTCACCAAGCCCAAGAGAACAGTCAGCAAAGAGATGGCATCTCAATGACAAGAGACATCCCTGGAGAAAACTCATTACCTATAAAATTCACTCCAGGAAGCATAATCATAACAATATAGTAATAGCTGCTATTGGCTGAATGATTACTCCTATCACCGGTCAGCTAACTGATCCATTACTATGGCCTCATTTAATGCTCATAACAACCCTATGAGACAGGTGCTATTATTGTTTCTACTTTATTAATAAGAGCACTAAAAATCTGAGAAATCAATTCAAAATCACAGCTCTCAGTCACAGTGCTAGACTGAGACTTTCATTGAAGAAGGTGGGATGTATACAGGTGGAGAGGGTGGTCTCTGCAGGCAGACTCCCTGGATTCGTATTTTAGAGCTGCCAGTAGCCAGTGCATGGACTGGACACTTTGTACTGAAGCTCTCTGTGTACCTGTAAGATGGAGATTAATGAAGTACCTGTCTTTTAGAGTTAAATGAGATAAACACTTAAAACAGCCCCTAGCACATAGTGAGTGCTCCCACAGGATGATAGCCACTGTTTTTTATAGTCTAAAAGGCATGTGACCGCCTTCCTGTAAGTGATCTGGAATATTCCAGCAGAGCTCAGTTTTCACGAAGGATGTGAGAAAATATTTGAGGTCACCGAGATACCCACCAGCTGGGGGGGCCTTAGACTGGTGTTCCTAGTTACAGTCAGGAGGATAAGAAGCTGTTGCTTTTCTAAAAAGAAAATATGTCATGATGACAGAAAGAAAGTAATGATAGAGGATAGTTTTCATTTTAATGTAACTTTCTTTCCCCTTTACAGAACTCCATGAAGGTGATGTTCAAATGCCTCTGGAAAAACTGTGGGAAGGTGCTGAGCACTGCGGCAGGTATCCAGAAGCACATCCGGACTATCCACCTGGGGTGAGACATCCCTCCTTCAAAGTTGATGTAGTCTCTGCAAGTTCAGTCTAGGGCCTCCTGCACTCGGGAATTGCACACCACACTATACCTTGAAAATTCTGGACACTGGGATGGCTTGGTCTTGCTAATGTCTAGAGCGATGTTTTTTAAGATTTTTTATCTCACAGCACACTTGAACCTAGTTCAATGTCTGTGGCACACTTAAATTATAGTGATCCAAAAAAAAGAATATATTAACTGTGCTTTGAACTTCTTTTGAAAATAATTAATGATCTTTAAAATTTTTCGTGGCACACCAGTTGAAAATCACTGCTCTAGAGAGATGGCCGCTGCAGGTTATATAGGCCACTATACTTATAGTAGAAGGTACTTTTACTTTACAAGTACCTCTCACATATATTTTGTCTTTGACCTCCACACATGACCCTGTAGAACTGACATCATTATTCATTTTCAGAGGGATCTGTGGCACAGAGCAGTAAGTAAACTTGGGAGGCTTTACATTAAATCCTTTTCCTTTTCTGGAATGACCATCAGAGCTGTCATTGTACAGAGATCTGACAAGTTCCTGAACCCACCACTGTGCACTTACATTGCCAGCACTGTACAAACAACTCAGTCATGTTTCATAACCTTGTATATCAGTGTCTCATAGCTGTGTTGTCATAGACACATGGTGGTGTCTTACCAAGGGCATTCATGATTGTTGTTGTGTTTTGTATGCCATACAATGATGGCGCTGATGGTCATTCCAGAAAAAAAATTCCAAAATTGCTCTGAAGGGCAGACCAGGCAGTAGCCTTGGTGCATAGCTTCCCATGGGGAGTCCTCCAAAGGTGATCTTAGTGATATTCAGCAATGAGGTGTACAGCACTGTTTCTAGCACGAGTTTGTGAACTTAATTGTCAGGCCTCATATATAGCCTAGAAAGGGTTGAAGAATCACACCAATAACTTCTGCCATTGATGTTCCTATAAATCTTGATGATCTAGCTCTGTCATGTTCTGTTGCTTAAATAAGCCCTTTATTTATAAAAATCTATACTTGTCTTCCTATTATATAATCTAAAGGAAAAATAAAATGAATCTTTAGGAGCCACAGTAGTTAGGGGTCACCCTTGGGGGCAGTGGTGGTCCAGCAGTCTTGTTCTATCACCCTGAGTCTTTCTTGTCTAGGAATCTGGGATGTAGAAGGGACCTTGAAAAGCCATAAGCTGCAACCAGTGTTCTTAACACGAACACAGATACGTGACCACGCTCTGCCCTGCTTGGGTACAGAAGAGTCCTTTCAGCAAGACACAAGAAATAAACAAAACAGTCATTTTACCCAGCAAGGAATAAATTTAGGAAATGCGTTGTCCATAACAAGTAGTGTAGGCAGAAGGTAAAAATGGGTTCTAAGGTGATGTTGCCAGCCTGTGAGGGTTGCTTTACCAGTGACTAGAGAGAAACAGGGATCTACCTCTCTAGCTTGAGGCTGACATTGGAGGATACTCCAGTGCCTGCCAGAGCACAGCACCCAGGAGCACTGGAGTGTGGCCCAGCAAGGCTGGGCTTCTGCTCCCCTAGGCAGAGGGTCTACCCTCACCGGGAAGAAGTACCAGGTGAAATCCCTGCGGCAGAGCACTCTCAGTCCTATTCCTCAAGCCTCAGGAAAGGAAATCCTGGAGTGTCTTCCCCTCAAATCTCATTGTCAAGACAGTTCACAGTGTAAACAGTTCAGTTATTTAAAGGCTTTGAAGGAACTTCCCAAAACTGTAGCCAAGAGGTAGAGTATTTGTTTTAAAGTATGCCTGCCCAGAAAATTGAATCCTATTCAGCCCCACTCAGAAGCACATGCTGGATGTAAGTATTTATAGACTGTAAGTGGTATCACACCATTTTCCGTTGAGCTCCTGGGGTGCTCTCACAGTGGGTGGGATTCAAAATGCAGGCACTTTATTTGCTTCCTTGGAACCCCCTTTTTACTGATGTGCTTTTAGAATTGCCTTAGCAAATTATGGTTCATAGCCCTGCCAGCCACTGTACAGAGCGGGCCTGGTTAGCAGGACTGCACAGCCAACTTATGCTTAGGAAGCCCAGCCCCTGCATCCTCTTATGGACTGGGAGAGAGAACGTGCCTCTGCCTTAATTCCTGAGCTCAATTACACACAGGATGATGGGACATTTTTATTTTTATTTTTATTTTTTTGAGACAGTCTCACTATGTCACCCTCAGCAGAGTGCCATGGCATCACAGCTCACAGCAATCTCAAACTCTGGGGCTTAAGCAATTCTCTTGCCTTGGCCTCCCGAGTAGCTGAGACTACAGGCACCTGCTACAATGTCCAGCTATTTTTTTGTTGCAGTTGTTTAGCTGGCCTGGGCCAGGTTTGAACCTGCCACCCTCAGTGTATGTGGCTGGCTCCGTAACCGATGTGCTATGGGTGCCGAGTCTGATGGGACATTTTTAATGAGGGCTAGCTGCTGGGAGAGAGAGGAGAGAGGCGTATCAGGGCCCAAAGAAGACATGTGCTTGTGTCTGACACAGCTGCAGCGCACACCTTGCCAGTATAAAAAGTATACTGCTTTTTCTCTTAACTCTCACTCCGTTCTTATGTGCCAGGGGCTGGTCCTGATTTATCCTCACGTAGCACACACAATTTCCCCCAGGCCTGCGTGTCTATTAGTAGCACTTGGCAGCCAGCAGAAATTCAGCCAGCTATTAACTGGAA
Source organism: Galagoides demidoff (assembly GCA_963574575.1). Lineage (NCBI taxonomy): Eukaryota > Metazoa > Chordata > Mammalia > Primates > Galagidae > Galagoides > Galagoides demidoff. Next base: position 12,305 of record CAUYQV010122040.1, read on the forward strand.
AGGAAGTGGGGACAGGAATAGAACAGACGCTCATTCCTCATCCCACTCTCTGGGGTCTTTAATGGTATGCTGGTTGGAAAGCCAGGCTGGCCAAACCTGATACGGTACAAAGACGCCTCAGCCCGAGAGCCCAGGGAAAATGGAACTAGGCTGGGACAAGCCTGAAAGGCCGGGGGAGGTGGGAGGTGGCCTTCTTATTTTAGGTTCTGCGTAGGGATCAGGAGTAGGGAAAAAACTGTGCTCTGAGTCAGGTTCTGCTGCTGCTGCCTGACACATCCATGAAATGAGGGGACACTATGGCCTGTGCCCCCCTGTCCCCTAAAGCCAGGTCACTAGATATGCACCTCTTTTCTAGAAATTAACAAATGTAATAAAGGTTCTCTGAGGTTATGGACAGTTAATTTAATTTTATTCAAAACTTTCGGTAGAAAAATCCAATGTTCCTTCTCCCAGGAAGAACTTTGAAAGTGCCCAAGAAGATGTTTTTCCTGATGATAGTAAAAATTAAGACCTTCTGACATTGTCCTTATTTTTATTTAGTAAGAACTTACTGCTTATTATGTGTCAGGAACATCTCTAAGCACTTTATGCTTCCTCACTTAATCCTCACCACAATCATTTGGAAACAAAGAAACTGAGGTGCAGAAGCTATGCCGAGGCTGCCGAAATTACACACACAGCTAGGAAGTGTCTGAGCCCGGATTTAAACCTAAGAGGTCCAACCCTAGAATCCATGTTTTTAATTCTGTGCTTCAGTCTCAGCTTCTGTCCTTCATTCATTCATTCAACATTTAATAGGCATCTACCCTGTGCCAAATTCACCAGTAGGTGTGGGGTGGCACGATGGTGAATAAGAGGGCCCGAGAGAATCACTATCACAGTGAGGTGACAGAGGGGTTAAAAAAAAAAAGTACAGAAAGGTAGAAAGTAATTCACTAAAGGGATGACCTCACTTCAAAGGGAGCACAGAGAACTGACTAACTCTGAACCTGCAAAACACACCCAGAATTCGACTAATTGTCATTTCCACCTCTGCGGCCCTGGCAGGCCCTGCTAAGGCTCATCTGGATTATTACTGACAACAGCTCCTCCATGGCTTTTTGCTCCTGTTCTTGCCCTCCTGTCCTCAGTTTTCAAGACAATATCTGCAGTGACGTGGATATCTCTTTTCAAAAAAAGTTGCGTTTCTCAAAACCCCCAGTAGCTCCCATAACATAACAACAGAAGCGAATGCCACTGCCATGGGCCACAAAGCCCTACATATCTGTCCTCTGCCTGGTCCTCACTCTTCTCATCACTCCCTTGTTCTGTCCTGAGCTCCAGCTTCTGGCCTCTCTGCCTTCCTAGAAAACACCAAGCCTGGCCACTTGGGGTCTCTGTGTCACTCTTCCCTAGAATGTTCTTCCTATTGGGTCCAGCCTGGGCTCTCCTGCACGCACTTCTCTGCTCAGATGTGACCTCTTCAAGAGCTTCCCCTGAACGCACTTTTAAAATAGTGCCCCTTTCCCAACAGCCTCTGCTAAGGATACTCCTTTGCTGCTTAGTTTTTCTTTCCAGGACTTACCCATACCTGATGAATTAAATATTTATTTTTTTATGAGTTTCTTGCTTGCCTCCCCCACTAGACTAAAAATTCCACTGGGGCAGGGTCTTATCAGTGCTTTTTTCACCATGTTATCAGGAGACCCTAGAACAGTGCTAGACATAATAGAGTCTCAGTAAATTGTTGAATTATTAATTGAATGAATGAATGAGTGAACTGCTTTAAGGGGTCATGAAGGCTTCCCTGGAAGTAGACAGGTGAATGTTGTAGGATCAGCAGGAGTGCCCCAGGCAGACAAAAGAGAGGAAAAGCATTTGAGACAGAGGTAAGAGCAAGGGTAAGATTTCATGGCACAAAAACAGATTGGCTTAGTAGGATTGTTTTGCTGTCTTTTATGCTAGGCGTGTCGGGGACTCTGACTACAGTGATGGAGAAGAAGACTTTTACTACACTGAGATCAAGCTCAACACAGACTCAGTGGCGGAAGGACTGAGCAGCCTGGCCCCGGTCTCGCCCTCCCAGTCCCTGACTTCGCCTCCTACTTTCCCCATCCCAGATTCAAGCCGAACGGAAACTCCTGGTGCCAAAACCGAGACTAAGCTGATGACACCCTTGAGCCGCTCGGCTCCCACCACCCTCTACCTCGTGCACACCGACCACGCTTACCAGGTGACTTTCAGGGGACCTGAGAGTAATACTCTGACCTTGACCAAAAACGGTAGCCATCTGGTGGAGGAACAGTATCACACATGGCAAACCAGCAGCTTCGTTTCTTTTTTTTTTTTTTCTCCATTTAAAACCAAGATCTCACACAGATGGGGTTCCTATGGGTTACCCTCAGACTCCTCAGTGCTCACTGCAGACCCAGACCCCAAGAAGTTGTTAGGAGGATTACAATCCTTAATATTAGAAAACCCTCAGAATGGTGCCTTGGCATGTAGCATGGGATTCTGTTAAATAAAAAAAACATTGAACGAATGAAAAGGTGAGCATTGGAAACCTTTGGTACAATAACAGAATCACCCTGCGCCCCAAATCTGGGACTTCATGGGTGCTTAAACCTCTCAGATTAGAGTAGTGGTGTTCAATGTTCCCCACATCAAAAGTGTCATCATCACCTGGGAGCTTGTTAGAAATGTAAATTCTTGGGACCCCTCCAGACCTCCTGGCTCAGCAGCTGGGGACAGAGCCCAGTATTCTGTTGTAACAGGCCCTCCAGGGGATTCTGAGTCATGCTAGAGTCTGACAGGACCTTAAAGACAAATTCTGCAAGTTCAGGACATTGTTACAACTCCTTTTTTTACCCCCTCGACACATTCAAATTTTTAAAAAAACTTTTTTTCCCATAATTCTTAACTACCTTATATAACTTTTAAAGATCTCCTTGACATACTTGTAATCAGGTTCTCCCACCTTTGTTTTATTGAAACTTTCCATATAATTGAATAGTATCCAATTAAATTAAAGCACGGAATTGTTTCAGTCATTCATATTGTTAGGTATTAACTTTTTAATCTGTTCATTTTTTTTTACCATCATTAATAACTCCACTATGAACATCTTCGTCCCTGCAGCTTTTATTTTTTTCTTTAAATTCTCAAAAGAGTCATTATTGAATCAGGGATAGAATATGAATGAACAATTTATGGCCTTTCCTACATGGTGCCAAAATATTTTCCAGTAGTGCCAATTACAAAACCAGGTCACTAGCAAATATATTTGTAATTAGAAATGCCAAGCCTATAGAGGAAGAATTCAGCCACTTATTTAGCAGACTTGAACTCAAGAGGAATGGAATAAAACTAATGATAAAATTATTTAGTATAATAAATGTTATTGTGATTTATTTATTATTTTTCAGCATTTCACTTAGGTCAGAAACCACAGGCGTGAATCAATTTAATCCAATCACATATATATATATATACACACATACATATTTAATTCAATCATATATATATATGCACACACACATTGAATTCAATCATACACACATATACATAATGACAGAGTTAGAGCATACACTAGGTAATCTAACAGGTCCCTCTCAAAGCATTATATGTGTGTGTGTGTGTGTATGTATGTATGTATGTATATATACACACATATATAAAAAATATGTATTCATGATATTGGGACTTTTATGTTTATGTTATAAACGTTCAAATATTAAAAACATAGCAAAGAATGAAAATTCGTCTCTAATTCCAGCAACCAGAGAGCCCCTTGTTGATATTTTTTTGTATGTTCTTCAAGACTTTGTTTATATATGCACATTGTTTAAAAAGGATCCATTGTGATACTGTTTTTACTGTGCTTTTAGTATAATAGGAATGTTTTCCCATGCCAATAAGTCTTCTCAACAACAGCATTTTAATTGATACATTTGTTCATATTTACAGGGTACTGTAATATTTTGTTACATGCGCAGGGTGTGTTATGATCAGGTCAGGGAATTTAGGATATCCACTTTGGATATTTATCATAATCTATGTGGGAGGGACATTTCAAATCCTTTCTTTGAGCTATTTTTAATACAATGTGTTAACTGTAGTCACCCTGTTCTGCTATTGAACATTAGATCCTATTCCTTCTAACTGTATGTTTGTACCTATTAAACAACTTTCATCCCCTCTGTCTCCCTCCACACACACACATCTTTCCCCACCCCTAGTAACTATCAATCTGCTGTCTACTTGCATGAGATCAATTCTTTTAGCTCCTGCATATGAGTGAGGATATATGTTTATCTTTCTGTGCCTGGCTTATTTTACTTAATAACCTCCAGTTTTTATCCAGGTTGCTGTAAATGACAGGATTTCATTGTTTTATATGACCAAATAGTATTCCATTTTGTACAAATACCCAATTTTCTTTATCCATTTGTCCATTGATGGACACATTGATTTCGTATCTTCACTATTCCGAATAGTGCTGTAATAAACTTGGGGGTTTAGGTATCTCTTTGATATACTGATTGCCTTTCCTTTGGATAAATACCCAGTAGTAGACTGTGAATTATATGGTAGTGTTTAGTTTAGGTGGGGTTTTTTTTGTTTTTACAGTTTTTGGCCAGGGCTGGGTTTGAACCCACCGCATCTGGCATATGGGGCCAGCACCCTACTCCTTTGACCCACAGGCTTAGCCCTAGTTTTTAGTTTTTTGAGACCAAATACTGTTTTCCATAATGGCTGGACTGCCAGGCCCAGTGCCCCAAACTATAATCCTAGCACTCTGGGAGGCTGAGGTAGGAGGATCACTTGAGTTCAAGAGTTAAAGAACAGTCACAGCAAGAGTGAAAACCATCTTAACTAAAAGTAGAAAAATTAGCCTGGCGCCTATAGTCCCAGCTACTTGGGAGGCTGAAGCAGGACGATCACTTGAACCCAGGAGTTGGAGGTTGCTATGAGCTAGGCTGAACACAGAGTACTCTAGCCTGGGCAACAGAATGAAACTCTGTCTCAAAAAAAAAACCAGAATGGCTGTACTAATTTACTTTCCCACCAAGAGCATATGAGAGTTCTCTTTGCATCCTCACCAGCATCTATTATTTTTTATCTTTTTAATAATAGCCATTCTTTCTGGGGCAAGATGATACCTCACCATGTTTTTTATTTGCATCTCCCTGATGATTGTGATGTAGAGTATTTTTTTCACATACTATTGGCCATCTAATACATATGTACAATGTTGAAAAATGTCTATTCGGATCATTTGCCCACTTTATCACAGTATTATTCAGTTTCCTGCTGTTGAGTTGTTTGAATTTCTAATACACATAGTCCCTTATCAGATGAATAATTTCTGACTATTTCCTCCCATTCAACAGGTTGTCTCTTCACTCTATTGATTGTTCCCTTTGCTGTGCAGACACTTTTTAGTTTAAGAGTCCCATTTGTCTATTATTGTTTTTGTTGTCTATTCTTTTGAGGTCCATAAAATCTTTGCTTTCCTATATTCTTTATGTTTTCTTCTACTAGTTTTATAGATTCAAGACTGAGGTTTAAATTTTTAATATTTATTGAATGAACTTTTGCATACCGTGAGAGATATAGGTCTAGTTTCACTCTTCTGCCTGTGGATATGCAGTTTTCCAACCCCATTTATTGAAGAGTCTGTCCTTTTCCCAATTCATGTTCCTGGCACCTTTGTCAAAATGTTCAGTGTAAATATGTGGACTGACTTCTGAGTTCTCCATTCTGTTTAATGGGTCTATGTGTATGTTTTTATACTAATACCATGCTAACAACATCATTTTTAATGGCTCTGTAGATATATCATGATTTATTTACCTATTTTCCTAACACTCGACATTTGTTTTTTCTACAGTTTTTTTTTTTTTTTTAACAATATATAGTTGTGCAAGGAACATCCATCCTTGTGTGGTTTCCTTAGCACAAATTCCTAGATGTGGAACAGCTAATACACAAAATTCTAAGAATTTTGACTCATTGCCAAATTACCCTTCTAAAATGTACCAAATGACCCACCTACCATCACAGTATAAAAATGTATATAATAAAATTTCTTTCCAAATATCAGCAGTCAAAAACCATATCCTTTTATACTTTAGATAGGTGACTTAGGTATAGAAAAAGCTTATTTCTAGCTACTCCCTTTGACCCTGTTCAATCTCCTCATATTATGTAATTAGTCTAAGTTATTAATACAGCTGAAGCTATTTCTGAGGCTCGCCTTTAGTGATGAGAGCTTAAGGCTCTGAGGAAAAATGTTCTTTTATAACAGCTTTCTCTGTTTTTTATTGAACAGGCCACACCCCCTGTGACCATTCCAGGATCAGCCAAGTTCACCCCCAATGGCAGCAGCTTCAGTATTTCCTGGCAGTCTCCTCCGGTCACTTTCACAGGCATTCCAGTAAGTAGGAAAACAAAAAAGCCAGAAATCTGGTCAAAGCCAATTTAGAGTAAATTCAAGGAATAAATTGAGAAACATGCAGGGAAAGTCAAAAGTCAGAATGCCAGAGGCATGATATTTTTTAAGTGACATTTGTAAACTTATCAGCAAGGTATCTTATGGTCCACAAAAAGGTGTTTATAGTTTAGAAAACTAGAAGAGAGTTTCAAATGTTGATAAACAACTTGGAAAGGTATTGAGATTTTTGTGTGTGTTGGTAGTATAGTTGTTATATTTCTAAAAGCCTATAAAATTAATAGCTGAACTTAGACTTCTTATAGAAAAGCTAGTGTTATTATTATAAATAACTTTATAAAGTTATTTTGAAATTATTATTCTGGGCTCAGCACCTGTGGCTCAAGTGGCTAAGGTGCCAGCCACATACACTTAAGGTGGCGGGTTCGAATCCAGCCTGGGCCTGCCAAACAACAATGATGGCTGCAACCAAAAAATAGCCAGGCATTGTGGCGGGTGCCTGTGGTCCCAACTACTTGGGAGGCTGAGGCAGGAGACTCGCTTGAGCCCAGGGGTTGGAGGTTGCTGTGAGCTGTGATGCCACAGCACTCTACCCAGGGGGACAGCTTGAGGCTCTGTCTCAAAAAAAAAAAAGAAAGAAAGAAATTATTATTCTGTAGGTATGTCATTTTGAAGACCCAAAAAAATTAAACTGAAATCATTTCTTTCTTTCAAAGTCTGAATAATCCATCCTGATGGATATTTGAAAATAAATGAGGGCTGAAATATGCAGATTTAAGTCATACATAAGAACCGATTTGATATGTTAAGTGATTGCTATCTGATAAGTCACCATGAATTAACTTGATTGCTAACGACTCTTTTAAAAATATCTTGGGTCAAAAAATAAATATATATTGGGTCTTTTATAGCTTATCATAAAGTAGCCATAGGCCTACACACTTCTGACACTCAAGAGGTGTATAACTCCTGATAAGGTTCAGAGTGTGGGTTAGGATAACAGATAGTGACCTTATTTTTCTCTTCTCCTCCCCTTTCCCAAAGGACCTCACAAAAGTCTCTTATTGTCAACCATTGGCAACTCCAAGAGGTTTCCAGCAAAGTCCAAAGCCCTCTGTGGAGCTGATAAAAATGAAAGTAACTGAATTATGCTGTGCTCTGTCAATGAATATTTATTAAATTCCACAGAGGAATAGCCAACAATAAAAGCATCCTGCTGGCAGCAATTTGGGAAGTGGTGGCTTACAGAAAATACTCCTGGAATGAGAATTTTTAACTGAGCCATGGCTCAGGAGTCATTATTAAAGTTACCCATCTCATGGAATAGGACTAACCACTGGTCCCTCTGCAAGAGTGACCTTGTCAGTAGACATTAAAAGAGACCAGTTTGGATGTGGCAGTATTAGTTTTGCTTCTGGCAAGAACATTGATCCACCCACTCTGATGTGGGTGACAGAGGTTAACCAGCTGTCCTTTTGGGGACTTTTTTTTTTCTGGTAGGAAAAGACCTAAACTGACTCTCAATATTACAGTTGAGAAAACCCTTCTGTGTGGACCTAGAATGGCAGCTACAATTAGAGAATTACTGGGACCTGCTGGTTTGCATCCTGTTACTTCCTGCCTTTAACTTGGGAGGAATTTTCAAGAGCATGCACCTTATTGCTCATCTGGTATAAAGACAAGCATAGCGTGTAAATGAAATAGCCCAGTTCAGACAACTTTCCAAATTACCTCTGAGACCAGCCAACCTGGGATATTTTTCTTCCCTTTGCTTTCTTAATTAAATCATCTCCTTCTGAAGTATAGAAAAATCATTCTGAGTAGTTTTTCACTAGCTGCACACCTTCCACGTTTCCTAATATCTTACACGGTAGGCTACCAGCAGGATGCTATATAGTGTTTTTCAACAAAGAAAGTTTAAAACTCTACTGTAGACACTGCATACCTCTCCCCTCATCTTGATGCCACTAAGTTTTCACAGAAACCCCTCACTTCACCCTTACTTGGTGAACATGGGCATTCTATTTTTTCTATTTTTTTATTTTTTTGTCAGTTTTTGGCTGGGGCTGGATTTGAACCCACCACCTCCAGCATATGGGGCCGGCGCACTACTCTTTTGAGCCACAGGCGCCACCCAAACGTGGGCATTCTAAACAAGAGCTTTAACAGAAAGTATATGAGTACAGAGTGGCTGGGTTCACTGGCTATTCCTATGCCAGCTTCTGTTTATTCTTTCACCAGAAATTTCCAGTCTTGCTGGTTATGTAAGCTGTTTTATTTAGCTAAGACTTTGGACGGTTAAGGCAAGGAAGCTTGCCATTCCTATTTAAGGTAAGGTAAGGCTGGTAAGGTTGGCAGTGGTATTTTCAGAGGTTTCTGTTTTACTCTAGAGAGATAAGAACATTTTGGCCAGGAACGTTTTTTACATTGCTAAAGTCTCTATAGCCATGGTTCTCAACCTTTCTAATGTCGCAACCCTTTAATACAGTTCCTGTGGTCGCAACCCACAGGTTGAGAACAGCTCTAGATGCTTTCAAAAAATAGGTGAGTGCTTGTTCTCTTCCTTCTCCTGGTGGGCTGGCTCTTGTGATGAATGGGCCACACCACTTGCAGGACTGTCATAGGCCCACTGACTGGGTGCCAGCAACTATCCCTGAATTCTCCAGGAGTGCCAGCCCAGCCCCTGGAAGACAAAGAGCCAGGTGGAGTCTAAGAAAACATGAATCCACACCTTCTAACTTGGTATAAGAGGGCTTTCAGACAGAAACACTAAAAAAGTTTTATAATAAATTAGTATTAATGATGGCTTCAGCTCTGCCTCAACTGAAGAATTTATCAGTTTTCATCTTATAAAATATCTTTTAAAAAATGCCTTTCTCTTTGTACTGCAAAACAAATACCCAAAGGTTGTCAACCCTGATTAGGGTTTACTTTTCTCCTGCATCTTTGAAAAATCCCTTTCTGAGAAATCCCAAGGGTTGCAGGATTTTATTTACTCATTTGCCTTTGCTAGATTTCCTGAACATTGTAGGCTTTAATAAGTTCCCAGGGTAAGACCTCTTCCCGGAGGTGAATAGCCAAGAAGGCTGAACTCCATATTTACAAATGTTAAGTGGAAGTTCAGTCTTTTCTAGCCTAAGGCTGTGGGAAGTGCGGTGAAAAGAGGACCCTCACTAATTACAACTTTCTTTGACCTGTTTTTCCCTAATGACCTGCCTTTTCTTCTAATTATCTCCATTTCTTTCTCTGTCTTTTTATGGGAGAAAACTAACAGCCTTGGCTTTACTTTTTTTCTTTTTGTTATTAAGAAAGTGTCTCACTCTGTTGCCTGCATAGAGTATAGTGGTATCTTCGTATCTCACTGCAATGCCCAGCTCCTGGGCTCAAGTGATCCTCCTGCCTCAGACTCCTGAGTAGCTGGGACAGGTGCCCGCCATAACACCCAACTAGTTTTTTTCTATTTTTAGTAGAGATGTGATCTTGCTCAGCCTGGTCTGGAACTCCTGAGCTCAAGCCATCCTCCCACCGCAGCCTCCCAGATTCTCGTCTTCTTTATTGATCAACTTGGGCTGCCATAACAAAATACCATAGAGTCAGTGGCTTAAACAACAGAAATGTATTTTCTTAGGATTCTGGAGGATAGAGTCCAAGATCAAGGTGTCTGCCAGTTCACCTCCTGGTGAGGGCTCTCTTTCTGGCTTAACAATGGCTACCTTCTCACCATGTCTTCAGATGGCTCTTCCTCTGCATATATACAACTGAGAGGTAGTGAGCAAGCCCGCTGTTGGGGTACCAGCCTTCTGCTCTTTCTTATAAGAATCCTATTGGATCAGGGCCCCACCATAATGACCACAATTAACCTTAGTTATTTCCTTAAAGGCTCTGACTCCAAATACAGCCACACTGGTGGGTTAGAACTTCGACATATGAATTTTGGGAGAATGCTACCATTCAGTCCATAACAACTGCCAACAAATGAGTAGGAGCTAGTCAGCCTGCTGTCCAGTGGCACTTCTGGGCTTCAGGCTATTGGGGAGAATCTCCAAGTCTGAAAGGGCAGCAGAAGAGCAATGTTTCATTGTTAAATGTTTAGCTGGGCTTTTTGTAATGCTTTGAGGAAGGAGTCAGAATAGTATAAGAGGTTAAAACCAAGCCAAATGTCTTTTGTCTTCTTGAGAGAGAGAAAATTATGAAGAAAAGAAATTTCTGCATCATATTTGCCAAAAGGCATATCTGTATTACTGTTCTTATGTGAGACCTGGTTACAAATCCTGGCTCTGGGATTTATGAACTGTGCCCTTTAACTAGTCATGTGGTCTTTTGAAGTAATATTCTCTATTTTATTACTACCTTAGAGAGTTGTGTTGTTCAAACAGTGCCTAAGGATGTGGCTAATATGATGGGGAACTTATTGCTACCTTTCAGATGTCCTATTACTATAAAACAAGGGTCAGAGAAAGAGGAGTCTCTCTATTTATAATTAATTCATATAACACAAATGTACTCAATACATGGGAGAGATTAGCCACAGTTCTTAAAGAATATAATAGTTGGCTCGGCACCTGTGGCTCAATCGGCTAAGGCGCCAGCCACGTACACCTAAGGTGGTGGGTTCGAATCCCCAGCCCGGGCCCACCAAACAACAATGATGGCTGCAACCAAAAAATGGCCAGGCGTTGTGGTGGGCGCCTGTGGTCCCAGCTACTTGGGAGGC
>CAUYQV010122041.1:0-19620 GCA_963574575.1 Galagoides demidoff
ACCAACAAGGTGCTCTTGGGTAACTTGCTTAAACCAGCTCTGTCCCATGGAGAGCATAATGTGAAACACATTAATAATTTTATTTTATTTTATTAATTTACTTATTTGAGACAGTGTCTCACTTTGTCACCCTTGGTAGAGGGCCATGGCATCACTGATCACAGCAACCTCCAGCTCCTGGGGTTAGGTGATTCTCTTACCTCAGCCTCCCAAGTAGCCGGGACTACAGGCACTCCCCACAATGCCCAGCTATTTTTTGGTTGTAGTTGTCATTGTTATTTGGCAGGCCCGGGCTGGATTCAAAACTGCCAGCTCTGGTGTATGTGGCTGGCGCCTTAGCTGCTTGAGCTATAGGTGCCAAGCCTTTTTCTGCCCTCCTTAGAGAGCCATAGCATCATACCTCACAGCAACCTCAAACTCTTGAGCTCAGACAATCCTCTTGCCTCAGCCTCCTGAATACCTTCGACTATAGGCACCTGCCACAACGCCCGACTATTTTTTTTTTTGTGTGTGATAGAGTCTCACGTTGTCACCCTGGGTACAGTGCTGTGGCATCATAGCTCACAGCAACCTCAAACTCTTTGGCTCAAGCAATTCTCTTGCCTCAGCCTCCCAAGTCGCTGGGACTATAGGCACCCACCACAATGCCTGGCTATTTTTTTGTTGTAGTTGTCGTTGTTTAGCAGGCCCAGGCTGGGTTCAAACCAGCCAGGTCCGGTGTATGTGGCCAGAGCCCTAACCAGCCCTAATTGGTCTAGAACTCCTGAGCTCAGGTGATCCATCTGCCTTGGACCCCCAAAGTTCTGGGATTACAGGCATGAGCCACCGCCCCTAGCCTAAGAAGACTACTTTTGTCTCCCTTTATCATGTTAGGGATTTTACAGATGAAATTGAAGTAAAATAGCTAAGTTACCCAAAGGTCACCCAAAGAGACAGAAAAGTTCTGGACTTGGGTTCATCTGTTTCCTAAGCTCATGTTCTTTTCCTTTACTGAAGAGTGCTATATCTTACCACCCTTTCCTATATAGGTATCATATTTGTTCAAATATTAATTCCTATTTTTTTGTTTAAGACTTTAGTTTTCGAGATGACACTAAATTTTTTACCTTAAAACCACACCTGCGACCAAAGAGTCATGAAGTAAGAAAGTGGTTTGAGTAGGCAAAATAGTTGTCCTAATATTCAGTGCCCTGGATTCATGACCATTCTCACAGAGAGGCTTCAGGACATCATTCAGCATCAATTTGTATTCTGCATATAGTTACAGCAATTTTCAGGATGTAGCTTCTCAACTTACAGCAGATCAGAATGGCATTGCTGATCACGTAGCATATCACCAATAGTAATAAGCAGCAAATGATTTCCTATCAGCAAGGAAGAAAACAGAAAAATATAACAAGAAAAATGTAAGTCCTCCAAAGAATACAAATAATGAGTCATTTAGTAGGGTCAAAATGGCCCTAGTATATTTCCACATAAAAATGATTAATATATTTGGGAACTTATAAAGAACACAGTTATCCTCAAAAATCTCAGTCTATCCATTTACCCATTAGACACCATATTCAGATCGAATCTAGTATACAGAAAGTTTAAGTTCAAGTCAGGAGGAGACATGCATGAATCATCACAGTATAGTCACGTATAGTACAATGCCTGGCACATAGTAGACACTCAGTAACTATAAATATTTGTTGAAGGAGTGAATGAATGCATAACATAGGTAAAATAAGAGCATAAAACAGATAAATTTAAACTAGACTGATGAGAGGTGGGAGTAGCAGAACCCAGAAGAAGGACCTGAAGCTGTGTTTCATAGAAGGAAGGGAAGCATTTGAGCAGTTGAGAGCAGGATGTTGGAAGGAAAGATAACGGATAAGGGTAAGATCTGTTCAGGTTGGCTCGGTGCCTGTGGCTCAAGCGGCTAAGGCACCAGCCACATACACCTAAGGTGGCGGGTTCGAGTCCCCAGCCCGGTCTGCCAAACAACAATGATGGCTGCAACCAAAAAATGGCCGGGCGTTGTGGTGGGCGCCTGTAGTCCCAGCTACTTGGGAGGCGGAGGCAGGAGACTCGCTTGAGCCCAGGAGTTGGAGGTTGCTATGAGCTGTGATGCCATAGCATTCTACCCAGGGGGATAGTTTGAGGCTCTGTCTCTAAAAAAAGAATAAAATAAAATAAACTTAAACTCCTATCTGTAAGTGCTTCTCTCCAACCTATTTCTCACAGAAATACTTGACAATTTATCCACCTATGTCCCCAGACCCAATGGTGACATTTAGTAATAACCCGGGGGGTAAAAAAGCATGGATTGTATATGTATATGCTACAGAATGTTGTTGACAGGAATGAGCTAGGAGGAACTTTCCTTGTTTCCATGATCATTGGTGGAACCTCATAAAGCATGAGCGGAGAACACAAGAACACATCTTGTATCATGGCAGAAGTGAAAAAACACTTTATAGTTTGAGGTGGTAACAGATGTTAAGAGTCAGATATTGGATTCCAGATACATAACACAGCCAGTTTGTCATTGAATTAGCCTCCATGACAGAAAAGAGGAAAAAACTCAAACAGTTCTTAAATCAAGTCAATCACTTATTAAGAGTTTGAGAAAAATTTTATAATCCCCCATAGCTTCTAATTATTGTTTAAGTGCCCTCTTTGGTTACTCCCTGCAGATAGATTGAGGGAATCAAGCTGTTCTGACATCCTGTGGTAGGCAGGCATTTGGGCATTTCCATTGTAATCTTACAGGACAGCCAACAAAAGTTCATAGTCATAGATCCATTCAAAGTCATAAAATTATCAATGACAGAATTAGCACATACACATCTTCCTTCTCTAGTGCAGAATTACTATGGACTAAATTGTGTACTCCACAATATGCTATTTGTAGATGGGCTCTTTGGGAGGTAATTAAGCTTAAATAGGGTCACCAGGGAGGGGACCTTAGGAAGGCGTTAGTGTGTTTATAAGAGACTCCAGAAAGGGTGCTTTCTTCTCTCCCTAGCAGGTGAGGACACAGTGAGAATGTGGTTATCTGCAGGCTCAGGAAGAGAGCCTTCTCCAGGCGTCAGTCCACACCTGGATGTTGTACTTCTTGGCCTGCAGAACCATGTGAAAATAAACATCTTCTATTTAACCCAGTAAGTTTATGATATTTTTATGGCAACTGGAGATAACTAAAACAAGCATCTTTTTGTTCTAGTCATTCTCTGGCAGTGTTACAACCGAGGCGCCTCAGTCTGGAAAAAAGGACTCAGAAGGCAACATTCCCAATCTCTTCCTACCTTGATGTCTGCTGTGGTTTGAATGTGTTCTTTTTAAAATTCAGAGGGCAGCACCCATAGCTCAGTGGGTAGGGCACCAGCCACATAAACTGAGGCTGGCGGGTTAGAACCCAGCCCAGGGCCAGCTAAAGCAACAATAACTGCAACACCACCAACAACAAAAAAATAACAGCCAGGAATTGTGGCATATGCCTGTAGTCCCAGCTACTTGGGAGGCTGAGGCAAGAGAATTGCTTAAGCCCAAGAGTTTGAGGTTGCTTTGAGCTGTGATGCCACGACATTCTACCACAGGTGACATAGTGAGACTCTATCTCAAAAAAAGAAGTAAATAAAATCAAGAGGTTGAAATGTGATAATATTAAGAGATCAGGTGTTTAAGAGGTGATTAGGCAATGAGGGCTGCTCCCTAGTGAATGGTATTAAGACTCCTGTACATTTGGCTTGCCCTCCTACCTTCCATAAAGTGAGGATACCACATTCCTTCCTTCTGGAGGAGATAGCAATAAGGTAGTATCTTGGAAGCAGAAACCCTCATCACATAGCTGGGCCTGTTGGCCCCTTCATCTTAGATTTCCCAGAATCCAGAAATAGAAGGAAATAAACTTAAGTTCATCACAAATATGATATTCATATTTATGAATCATAAATATTCATCATAAATCTTTGTTATAGCAGCACATACAGACTAAGACAACACTCCTATCGCAGGGCAGCCAACATTTCTGCAAGATTCTCAAAAGGGTCATAAAAATATTTTCTAAAACAAGAAGAGGCATCAATAGTGGAGTTGTGGAGTGAGCTTCTTTGAAGGACTACTGATGTTCTTTCTATATAGTACATATCCTGCCAAATATAGCCACAAAAGAAAATTTTCTCCAAAATTATCCAGGGTAATAATTTTCATTTTTATGTTATCTTTTACCAAAGAGACCAAATTTTACAGTCAATTCAAAGAGAATACATTTTGAGATTAAGGACCATTTGTGTAAAAGTTCATCCTTCTTAATTGGTCCCCTAGATGGCTGCCTCTGGCCTTTTCACAATTTTTTTTAATCTTCCAATGGATATATGAATAAGCATAAGTAACTAGAAATATATTTTAAAGACAAAGATCAAGGAAGATTAAAAAAATGAGGATAAATCTAGGTGTTGTGGTGGGCGCCTATACTCTCAGCTACTCAGGAGGCTGAGGCAAGAGAATTGCCTAAGCCCAAGAGCTGGAGGTTGCTGTGAGCTGTGACGTCATAGCACTCCACTTAGGGCAACAAAGTGAGACTCTGTCTCTAAAGAAAAAAGAAATGAGGACAGTTCAAATTTTTAAATATTCAAAATAAGTGTTAATGAAGGAAGGTATGGTAACATATGAAACCCCAAAAGAACACAAGTTAAATAAGAATCAGCAAGGCATTGGTTCTCTAAGTTTGGAGAATATGTGGGGTGAACAGATCTAGGACTGCCAATGGATTTTTTTTTTTCAACTAAAAGACATTAGAGTGCCATATCCACCCAGAAATCTGCCAGGGCACAGGTCGTGACATGCAATATTTCAAATAGACTTTGGGAAAGGTGAAAAATAATCCCAAAATCAGATGATAGTAGAAACAAGTCACAGTTGGATTGCTTAGTTCAAGAGCTGTAGGTACATGCAGGAAATTTTATACATAACTTGTTTTTACACACACACACATACACACACACACACACACACACACACACACACACACATATATATATATATATATATATATATATATATATACATAAAGCAAATTTTGTTGCTCTTTCTCTCCTTGGAGAAAGATTCTATCTTCTCCTCTTTGTCTATAATGTCTTTCTATCTCTCTCTATCCTACTAAACATTCCAGATGTTGTTTATGAATTCATGTCTTATCATTTCCAGGCTAATTTAGGCCTCATTATAATCTACACATCTGTCTTCTGAACATTAATAGCACTATATATTTATATATAATTGTACATTTACATACTCTATTTTCTATATATCATACTGTTTGTATATGTGTATAATTTTTTCCTACCAACTTAAAATTTTTCAATTTTATTACTTTTATATTTTGGTAGATTTAGGGTTTTAAGTTGTTTTTTGATATATAGATGAATTGTACAGTGATGGTATCTATGTTCTAGTGTGCCCCTTATACATTGCCCCCCATAAGAAGTCTTTCTCCCCTCACCCACCTCCTACTCTCTCTTCTTCTGAATCTCTGATGTCTATGGTACCACTCTGTATGCCCCTGAGTGTCTGTTACTCAGTGCCTATTTATAAGAATGTGAGCCTACCTACTTTTATAATTTTAAAATAATATAAACTGTGTCTTCATTCCCCACTAGAATGAACACAGTCAAGGAAAGTTTATTCTTTATGGTAAATTAAGTATATATACACATTGTTTATAACAAAGGAGCAAAAGGAGTGAAGCTATGTTTATAAAGCATGATGTTAGATGCTGTGAGAGGAAGAGCTGAAGAATCCATGGCAGAACTCATGTTCTAGAAGAAAAACCTTCCCAATCCATATATCCTTCTAAGATGAGGTAGACTGACTTTCATACGTACTATAGGTTAAGATTTATAAATCATAGTGGAGAGAAAAAGAGAGAGCTATTATGACTACATGTGGGAAAATATGGGAAAGCTTCTTATTGGAGGTAGACTTTGTTATGAGCATTGAAGATGGATAGAACACTGATGAATAGAATAGATTTTTAGAAACAATATCTCTGGGGTACATCCTTTTTAAAAAAATAAATTACCAAATTTCTAAATGCACCTTCTGATTCTCTGAGAAAGCTTTTTATTCTGGTAAATTAAATTCCTATGACTTGTGTCGTAATTGTACTATTCATATTTCCAATTTCATTTCCAAACTCTGCAAAAAAGGCACCAACAACTTCTATTTTTAAAGAGGCAACTGGATCCAGGCAGGTTAAATGGCAAAAGGCTTTGGAATGACACTCAGCGTTTACAAAATATTCTAACACTGATAGACTCTAATATGACAGATTTGTTTTTCCATTTTGAAAATCTTATTTTATGTCTGAAGTACTAAGACAATGTGGATTTTGTCTCCTCTAATTATCAGATAATTAATAACAATTAATTTTGAAAGTTAATAAAAATGCACATGTATGTGCATGTTTTTAAGTTGACACATATAGAAATGTACATTAACATTTTAAAATGTTAATGTCATTGATTATTGACAGATTAATCACATATACCAAAGGGAGCACCTCCATGAATCTGGAGACAGAGAAGCCCTTTAAAAGGCTGTGGTGCTACTGGGTTCTTCCCAAAGGAAAAAAAATCATTATAACAAAAACACAGCTGTACTTAGATGTTTTTCACAGCACAATTTACAAGAGCAAAGTGACAAAATTGACATGTGTCCATTAACTGATGAGTGGCTAAAGAAAATGGAGCGTGTGTACTTAAATTCAAGTGTGTGCACACACTGTGGAGTACTTCTTAGCCATAGAATGAATGAATTTTTTTTTTCTTTGCAGTTTTTGGCCGGGGCTGGGTTTAAACCCATCACCTCCAGTATATGGGGCCGGTGCCCTACTCCTTTGAACCACAGGTACCACCCATGAATAAAATGTTTTTTGCATCAACTTGGTTGAAACTAGAGGTCATTATCCTAAGTGAAGAAACTTGGGAATGATCAACCAAATACTGCATATTTTTACTTACAAGTGGGAGTGAAGCTATGGGTATGTATGGTGATTCAGGGAGGTATAAAAGACTACTGGGGACTCAAAAAGGAGAAGCTGGGAGCAAGATGAGGGATGAAAAATTACTAATGAAGTACAATATACACTATTCATGTGATGGGCACCCTAGAAGCCCAGACTTTTCTACTATACCATTCATCCATGTAACATTAAATGACATATATCCTGTAAATATATTGATACTACGAAGTAAATAAAAACTCAAAAATGTAAAAAAGAAAAGAAAACCTGGGGATGTATTTTTTTTCTAATTAGTAATTAGAATTTTGTGATTAATTAATGATGTATAATTTTGTAATTAATGACAGTATTTTGGGTCAAATTGTCTCACATTTTCATGTACTACATGTCTTTGAACATCATATATTTATAATTCTTAAGAAAGATTCCAAAATACACTTTATGCTTCCTACTCTCTCATCCTTATTTTTCTCTTCTTCCATCTGGTATTGTCCACAAAGGAGGACTTTATCTTCCTCTTTTGTATCTTACAAAAATTTGAATGTATATGTTTTTAAATAAAATGTATATGAAGCAGAGAATAAATGATAAACACAGTGCAGTGAGTAAGGGATGAGAGAAAAGCTAACAGAAGTGTTTGTTTTCTTTTGAAAGCTTTGATGTTATATAAAGGCTCCTTTTCAATAACAATGAGATTTCCACCATTACAAAATATTTAAAAGTATACAAGACTGACAATTAAGTTTGCAAAGTTGCCACTATGAACTTGCATTGGCAGTACTATACATACAACTTGGTAAGATTGTCATTACCTTGATACATCTGTGCCTCACAGCTGTGTTCCTGTCCACATAGAGTGGTGTCTTGCTGAGTGGCATTAATTATTGTTGTATGTTTTGTGTGCCATTGCCAGAATGTCAGAGCTTGAATTAGAGCAACAAACAAACATTAAGTTTCTGGTTAAACTTGGCAAAAGTGGAAGTGATATCAGGAACGTGTTAATCCATGTTTATGGAGATAATGCCCTGAAGAAAATGGCAGCTTGCAAAAGTATTAAGTAGTTTTCAGAGGGAAGGAAAAGTGTCACTAATAAAGAGAGGTTAATGTGGGCAGTAACAAACAGAACTAACAATAACTTTGCAAAAATTTATCACATTGTGTATCAAAATTATCAGCTCCCTGTGAGATGTACAGCAGACCAAGTAAACATTGATAGAAAAACACGTAAATCTTAAATAAAATCTTGGCCTGAGAAATGTGTATGTAAAAATAGTCCAGAAGGAGCTCACAAAAACAAAAGCAAGTTAAAGTTTGTCAAGACCTTTTGTAGAGGCAAGACAACGTTTTGGAGCATACTATCACTGATAAAGAAACATGGGTGTACCAATATGATTCTGAAATAAAGAGTCAAAGTGCACAGTAGCAGTCAGCCAATTCTGTGCAATCAAAAATGTTCCATCAGTTCAAATAAAAAGTCCAAACAATGTTCCTAAACTTTTTTGATATCAGAGGGATTGTTCATTATGAATGAATACCACATGTACAAATAGTTAACAAAGTTTACTATTTGGAAGTGCTGAAAAGACTGCATGAAAAGTTAGAGAAAAAATAACCTGAACTTTTTATCAGCAAGTCATGTCTCCTGCATCACATAGCACTGACTGTGAGGGAGTTTTTAGTTAATCAGCAAATCACTGTGTTGGAACACACTCCCTACTCACCTGATCTGTTCCCTAATTCCTTTTTCTTTACCTGAAGATAAAGGAAATATTGAAGGAAGACATTTTGATCACATTCAGGACATCAAGGGTAATGTGAGAACAGCTCTGATGGACATTTCCTGAAAAAGAGCTCCAAAATGGCTCTGAAGGGTGGTGGACTAGGTGCTGGTATTAGTGCACAGCTCCCCAAGGGGAGGACTTTGAAGGAGACTGTGCTGATATTCAGCAATGAGGTATGTAGCGCTTTTTCTAGAATGAGTTCACAAATTTAATTGTCAGGACTTGTACTTAGTATCTCCTGGAAAGAGGAAAATAGAAAATTTAAAATCACATTTATTTACTTTTTAGAGTTTCTTCATAAAAGCATATAAATATGAACTTGAATATGGCGAAGAAATATGTTTTTTTCCTCCAACCCCCCAAACTGGTCAGTATCAGAAATAGCTTTAAAAAATTATCATCTCCCAAAATGTACTTAGTCTCAGATTTTGAATTGAGCTCACTTTGCTTTTTCAGTGTCAATCCTTTCTCTTAACCCTGGAGACCTGGAATAAGGCAATGCATTACCTAAAAATGTTTGTAAAAAAGATTGAAAAAAATTCATCTCTGAAGATGATGATTCTGACCCTGAGAGGGGCAGAACATTTAACTCACTTCCTTATCTTTTTACTCAATTTTGGGATTTAAAATGTTGTCTATTGTGAGAAAACATCAGAAATAATCTATATCTATATTACTCTGACTTCTCACCATTCATACAATAAATGAAAAGACCAGTACATTTCAAATCTATGATAAAGTATTTAATTTTACATAAAATAGTTGGACAAATATATAATTCAGTAAATTTTAAGTCCACTTGTTTTCTTGACCTTTAAAAATGATGATAGATAACATATGTCCATAAAAATACATAGACATATTTACACCCATGTTTTAGTTAAGAGTTTTCTTTAACAAAGTTTTTTAAAAATGTTAAAAACATCATAGTATGTGCAATATAATTTGTGCATAATAAACATGTTTCCTGACACCTCGTGTTTGGCTGTAAAATATAGGTGTCGTAATTTCTAGTTCCACCACCAATAACTCACAATTTGTTAGTGAATTAAATACTCACATAGTATTTAAGCTCTTTCCATAATTGTTTGTCATCTACAAATGAGAATTATGTTTTATGTGTCCAATGAGTGACTGGACCAGTAGAAGCCTGAGTTGCCTCTGTGCTGTGATTTTTACGGTGTTAGGTCAGAATTAAGATTTTGATCAACTATATATCCACTATTCCTTTTTATTTTATTCCGTTCCTTTTATCGATAATTGGCCATTTCACCTTTCCATAAAAAAGTGAGAAAATATTATTGTTTTCATCAAGATAAAAGCAAACCTCCTTCATATCCTTGAAGAAGCTTAACAAAAGGAAGCTACCGTGGAGTAAGCCAGTCAGAGCAATACTTCCCAGCCTCAACTCCATTGCCTTCTGCACGCCGCCTCCTTCCTCGTCCAATGACATTGACCTACCTTCATGTATTTCCTGCTGCAGAGATGCTGTCAGATGGAAATAAACATTTCTAAACAGCTTTGATCTTCTGTAAAGAGAAAGCCTTATAAAAGCCTGATAAGAGGTTATTAGATCAAAAAGAAGTGCTTTTATGGTTGGGAGTTTGGGCTTTTTCAAATCCTATAGACAATTTCAGAAGATTGTTGTAGAGACAGGAAGTCTGCCATTTATTTGGATTTTTCTTAGACTTCCATGGCTGGATTTAATAGCCATTCACCAAAGAAAAACAGCTATCTGTGTTAACTCTTCATGGTCAGTCCCTATGTCTTGGCAGATATAGGAAAGTCATCTAGTTAGTGACTTTGAGAGACTTCATAAAGATAAATCATCTAAATTTTTAGTATTTTTGTTTATGTCACCCTCTCTCAAATAACCATGCATATCCTCATTAGTGAATTAAAGAACTAAATAGAAGCCCTTAAGTGGATATATCATTTTGGTAAATTAATAGGTAACTTGCCAGACCATTTTCTAGTTAGTATTTTTGCCACATTTTTCAATGGAGAATAAGTATCTGAAAAATGTGATACTGACATGCTGAACTTGGCCTTTTTGTCTGAATTCGTTAACTAACTTAACCATTTAATGAACACTAAGTTATGAACATAGGAGTTACATCAAAGACAATAATTAATATATCTAATTGATTGTTTTTCTTAAAAAGCATTTTCTCTTTATCTCGCCAGTATTACTCTTATAATCCTTCACCTAACTATTCTTTCTCCTCTCTGAGCTAGAATAAACCAATCAAACAGGAATTTTCAAGATGGATATATCCCCCTGCATCCCAGGACTACACGTGTAAATTATTAATGTATAGGAAGAACATATTAGAATTTCCATTTATGATTTATCTTACCCTTTTTGTTATGTTTAGTAATTTATTTTTCATTTCAAAACTTTTATTAATATTTCCCACAGTTTCTGAATCAGAGATTTTCCAAGAAGCTGATAATATAGCAATTTAAAAAAAAAGAGAGAAATTTGTTGATGACCTGAGAAAAGCATTAGCATCTTATCCTTTCAAAACCCATTTTTTTTGTGTCAATGTTTTATACTATTTCCATTTATTGGAATAACAATATTAGGATATTAATCTTAAATGTTCATATTAAAATATTTTTAATGATAAAAATACACAAGAGAAAATTTTGTCACCCCCAGTTATCAAAGAAAAAAACCTTAGCATGACCTACGTTGCTCCATGAGCCTTGCGCTATTTCATCCCCTGCAAGGCCCAGCCTCCTAACCACATTCTGGTTACTCTAATTAGAACTCATTCCTATCATACATTGGGCTGTTTCTTATTTTTATGCCCACCTTGTCCTCTTCTCTCTTTCAAGAACATACTATCCTGATTCCTTCACTGTCTAACGTTTATGGACCCTTAAAGACACAATTAAATTATCAGCTCCTCTTGAAAGCTTCCCAGAGCTACGTAAGGTCAGTTTAGGTGCTGCTACTGTGTTCCCAAAGTATTCAGGAACATTGTACTATTCCTTCCATTGTAGTACTAATTATAAGTCATGTGTCTCTTCTCCTCGAAGACAGGGCCCTCACTTATTCATCTGGGTACTCGTAGGTAGTATTTCAAAGTAGTTGATCCAAACAAAGTTGTTGAAGTAATTTTAAAAATGTACAGTACACAATGTATAGTCTCATATTCCTGAAAATCACATTGTGTTGTAGGAGAGAGAATTCATTGGATCAAGTGTTCCACAGTTAGGCTGCAGTCGTCGTTTACATATATCAAATATTCATGCTGTTATTGTGTTTGCAAGTATTGTATTTCCAAGCATTCGTTTTCACAGTCACTGGGAAAATGTGCTATGTTTCCCAGTGCGGGGGTTGATTTACCACCCTGTTTCCTGGTTACGTCTACTAACACTCGGTATTTCCACCTGTTATGTAAGAATTCTCATGTAAGGTTCAAGGTGTGAGTAGCAGGATCTGGGGTAGATTAGATTTAAACTAACCCAATTTAAATTTCAGTTTTAAATCATAATTTAGATCACCTGGAACAAAATGGAGACTAATGATCATGCCGAGCCTACGCACCTATTTTCTGATAAAACCTTTAGGTGTGTACTTCCAGATCCAGAAATTCTAAGTGTTTTATTTTAGAAGGCTTACAGTCATAGCTGCAGATTTAAAAAAAACAAATAAACAAACAAACATTTGTTCAAAATTTATTTTACTATATTTAGCAAACCAAATTGTAGCTGGTTATTTTGGTCATTGGATCAAATACTCTAATATCAACAGTCTCATCTCACTCCTAAAGCTTGTCATAGCCCATGAACAAGATTTTTCTACTCTTTGGTTTTCTCTCATTTTACTAAGGATTTGAAGGATTTCTGTGCTCTCTCATAATAGTAGCCATTGTCTTTCAGAACTAATTTTACTCTCAATTCGTGTGCCATCTTTCCATATGTTGTCCTATCTTTGATTTACAGCCATCAATTCTATAAGGACTGAATACTTCCTTCTTTACTACTCTATGCCTCAAAGGTATTTTCTGCTATTTTCTTCTGTCTATAAGGCAAAGGGGTACTTACCTCCTTATAAACGTATAAACTTTATTTACAGTCTCAATTTTCACCAATCCTACCTTCCTATCTGCTTCATAGCGTCTGAACTGTTCACCTGTACCCTACCCCATCACAGACGCATCTTTCAAGACTCCTATTTGAGAAGTTTTTAAAGATGCATGGGCCCTCTTATGCTTATAGTGAAAAAGACTTAATTCAGGGGCCTTTCTTCCTATCTAAATGAAATTGGAACGTGCCATTTAAAGTGAAATAATTTTGGCTTTTTTGTTTGCATAAAAACAGACTAGTTGTTATTGCCAAGTCAGCATGAGCAAAATGCTGACTTGCATATTCCAAATGCAAGCTTGTTCTGGTTGTTTATCAGTGGATTAGAAATGAAATATGTTTTCCTATTTTATCGTGCTTAATGTTCCTTCTTTGTAATTTGTCTATTTAGCATACATTATTTCAGGAGAGATGACTATAGGAAAGAGATAACTCTTAAATGTGTAGGAAGAAAGTCTATTATAAAAAAATTCAAGAACAAATATTCATTTGTATCCCTTACGTTCAAGTAACCACCCTATCTTTGGCATGCATCATGGATTGCTCTAATGACCTGAATTCTTTTCTTTCCTCTTATCCATGGCCTGTATCATGTCATCTTACAGTTCCTTCTGCCTCCACAGTGTCACCACTACTTGACTTTGGATTTGCTTGTGCGACTAGCTTTGGCCAATGGAATGTAGCAAATACAACACAAGCAGAGGTATGAAAAGCATTTACTCTGTCGGGCTTGCTTCCTTCATCCTGTGTCTCCAAGAGAAATGTGAGCACTAAGCAGCCCATTGGGCCATAGTTCTCCAAGTCCAGACACCTTCGTTATTGATTCTAAAATCAATAATTTACTGAAGTAATTTTAACACCATCAAATTCGTGAGAGACTTCGATATATACCTAAATGTCAATGATTTAACTTCAGTGAGATTTTAATATACAATTCACATATTCTCCTTGTTTTCTAACCTACATGAGCATTCAGTTATAAATATAAATTCCTTTCTGGCTATAGAGTCTGAATACAGGTAAATTAGAATAACTTAGCAAGCATTTCTGCAAGTAAGATAACTGGAAATTTTCTTCTGCAGAATTAGTCCAAATGATTACAGTTTAGTGTGAAGGTCCCTATCAGCTGAGCAGAGCTGGGTAAAAATTTAAAAATCTTAATGGTCTCATTTCCCATTCTTTTGCACACACGCATACATATATATACACACGTGTGTACATGTGTATAGCCAAAGTAATGTTTGTGCAGATTTGAACAATAACATAGTATACGCAGACTGACAGAGAAAAGCTGTGTCTTCTGTTGATTATCTTCATCTGTCTATACAGCCATGTGAAGCTTAGTGATGAGAAATGTATTAGGTAATTTTTTCATTTTGTGAACATTGTAGAGTGTACTTGCTCAAAGCTAGACAGTATAGACTGCTACCTAACGGGGCTATATGGCACAGCCTATAAACTTGGCCAGTACATCACTGTACTGAGTATTGTAAGCAATTGCAATGCAATAGTAAATATATGTGTATTTAAGCATATCTAGACATAGAAAAAGGATCGTACAAATAGGGTTTTATAATCTTACGGGATTATTATTGTATATGTGGTCTGTCATTGGCCAAAATATCATTACACGGCTTATGACTGTATATGCATACATTTCTACTCTTTCATTTATAATGCAATTCCTTTTATTTCTTTAGATTTTGCTAGGTCACACCGCCATGCTGTGTCCAGTCCTCTCACTTAGTAAGATGAGCAGACTTCTATCTACATTTTTTAACTCTGTTCTTCTTCCTCCCTTCTTTGTCCTCTCTGTTGCCAAGGAGATAGCATTTCCATTCCACTCCATAATATCACATATTGTACATTTTTGTCTATATATTGATTCTAAAGCTTGAGAATCAAAGTGTTTGCTTTGTTAATGACTATGCATATATGATTTACTATGCAGGTAAGTAATATATAGTTGGCCAGCTATACAAATGAGTTCTGCATGCATTGATTCAACCAATCATGGATAGAAAATATTATGAAAAAACAAATGGGTGGTTGAATCTGTACTGAACACATACAGACTTTTCCTTGTCATTATCCCCTAAATAATACAATAATTACTTACAAAGCATTTAAATTATATTAGAAATTATTAGTAATATAGAGATAATTTAAAGTATATAAGAGCATGTGTGTAGTTTACATACAAATACTATGTAAGGGACTTGAATGTCCACAGATTTGGTTATTTCAGCAGGGGGAGGGCTGAAATTAATTTTGTATGGACACTGAAAGATTACTGCATTATCACTGTAATCTTTTCTTATTCATCCGTTGCTTTTCCTTGAGTTTTAAATTGCCTTTTCACTTGTTCATATTTAATGATGTGTTACTCTGAAGGGATGATTTGACAAAAAGGACTCACACAAATCAAAGCTCTTGCTCAATACCAAATTTTTGGTAATGATAAAAAGGATAGAAGTGAGTACCAGACATGATCAAAGCATTATTTCCCCATATGCATTTTAAACTGTTATATACATGTTTCCGAAAAGATCCTCTTTGTCTCTATTAAGATGGGATTTGGTTTCACAACAACAGATAAATCTTGAGGAACACATGCAGAAACGGGGTGCACGAAAGAAACCTTTGCATTTTAAAAAACGAAACTCTTCCTTTTTATGTCCCATCAAAAATTCACTTATGACCCATCCATTAGGTATATTCACAATAAGCAGTCTGGTCAGACTAAGTGTATCCTGCTACAAAACTTTGACAGGAAAGGCGTTTTCAGGATCTACTGCTGATGCCATTTGCACTGTGTAAACGTGTCTGCTCTGGTTCCTTAGTAGGTTTCTGAGGGAATCTCGTGCTCATTCCATTTTACCTTATATTAAGGGGAAGAAATAAGTAAAAAAATGCTGTTAACAACTTCCTTTTTTTGCAATATTCTCAAGACGTTTCAGACATTACCAGTTCTTTAGCCTAATTTCCCTCACTTTCTATTATTTTCTCAGGAGCCTCTTTTCTCTATCTCAAGTAACTTACCCAGAAAAGTAAGAAAGGTCAGTTTTATGAATTCTCATTTCTTTATGATATCTACATTTTATCAAACCTGATGGATTTGGGGGGCTGGATTCCAGGATTCTAAGTTCAAATTCCTCTTTCCTCAGAATATCGGAGGACCTGTTACAGTATCCTCCAGCAAGTGGAATAGCTGATAGGAAGTAAGGCTTCTGGCTCAGCGCCTGTGGCTCAAGTGGCTAAAGCGCCAGCCACATACACCTAAGGTGGCAGGTTCGAATCCAGCCTGGGCCCGCCAAACAACAATGATGGCTGCAACCAAAAAATAGTCAGGCGTTGTGGTGGGCGCCTGTGGTCCCAGCTACTTGGGAGGCAGAGGCAGGAGACTCACTTGAGCCCAGGAGCTGGAGGTTGCTGTAAGCTGTGATGCTATGGCACTCTACCCAGGGGGATAGCTTGAGGCTCTGTCTCAAAAAAAAAAAAAAGGAAGTAAGGCTTCTTATTTGCTTCTTACACTTTTATGGAAAAGCTATGTGCTTATACATGTTTAGGCCAGTAATTTAGGGGGAAGGAAGAAAACTTAAGTTCAGCACCCTGTTTTTTATTGCTTCTTTTGTATATTACCACAGATAGCAGTCATCACCCATTTGCTACTTTAGCTATTTTACAAACCCCTTTTCCAGGCTCAGGTCAATTGATTACAATGAATTGGATGTTCCACTGGTGTCTCCAGTATACAGAGGGTAACATCTTACAAAGAAGGATCACTCTGAGAGACTGGGCAAAAATTATAGTATTTATTTATTACTTTGTGCACAATAGTGTGCTAAATGTTTTCATACTATTGTCCTACTTAACCTTCACAATAATCCTGAAGTCAGCTCGTCCTTGCATCCTTGAATATACACTTAAATTCCATATAAAATGAGGTTTCAAGAGTTTACATTTGCTATAAGTCACACAGATAATATGTGATTGAGATGGAATTAAATCCAGAACTCTTACCTAGAGTTCACCTACCCCATTAAACTGTTTATATTTCAAGCCATGAAGGAGAAGGAGCAACTTAAGATCTCACATAGTGTCATATTTTTGTCAGGAAGAACAAACGCTTCCTGCAACATGTGCCCGAATTTCCACCTTGTTCATCCTGAGAAATCATCGGTGCTTGCACATCTCTCTCTACTCCAGTATGTATCATGGTGGTTGCTCAAGACCTATTCCTGGGGGCAGTAATTCATCAGTTTTTTTTTTATTGTAGCTAAATGAAGATACTAACTTAGTCTAATCCACACCATAATGTCAGTTTCATAATTAGAAAAGAGCACGTCAGTTATTTTTATTATAAATATCAACCATCCTAAAATTTTAACTGTACAGGGTTAATAGTATTCAACAGAAATGATCCCTGCAAGCATACTGAGCTAAAACGGGCGAAGACATAACTATAACAAAGTCACTGAGGCCCAGTTGTCTAGTGGGATTGGTCTGAATTTCACAATACAAAGCTAACTGGAGAGGGTTCCATTGCCTGTCGCACCATTCATGGGAGCGCATTCTACAGGCAAATACAATAGTAATTCCTACTGTCTGTAACAAAAATACAAAAGTAAATTCTGGATCATGGCAAATGGTTTTAGTATTGCTTAAATGTTTTAATTACCTTTGTGGTAAAAATGTCTGTATTGCAGATCTTTCCAGGAAATGATGAAAAGAAAGAATTATGCCATTCAGAAATATTCCATGAAATGAGTAACCTGGGAAAATCCAGATGGCAAAGTCATTGTTTCAGGAACTAAGGTGCCAAACGTTGAATCCCAGTGCCTGGCATGAAATACGTGCATCATAAATTTTAGTTCCCTTTGACTCTAAATTGACTTTAAATTTCCACTTCTAAATTTTTACTTTTCTCTAGGGTATAGGAACAGCATAAAAATAGGGGAAAATACTCGGATGTCTCCAATAAGTCCCATTAATATGGAATTGCTCACTTACTCTTTGCAAGTAGCCTAGCAGAAAAGACTAATTCAGATCAATGAGATGAGATGATTCTTGTGATAAATATATGGATTGTTAATTGTGAGACTATAGGTTAGTAATCATCACTTCGTCTCAGATTCCCCAACTTGGGTGGATAGTGGCTGCACAAAAAGTTACATCAAAATTTGGTGGCTTGAAACAACACATTTATTATATCACCCTTACTGTACATGAGGAATATAAGCATGGCTTAACTAGATCCTCAGTTTCAAGATCTTTTACAAGGCTGCATTAAAAGTTCAATCAGGTCAAATCTGCTTCCAAATTCATTTATATGGTTGTTGAAGGATTTAGATCTTCCTAGGTAGTTGGACGGAAAGTTTTAGTACCTTCATGACTGTTACCTGGAGGCTGACCTCAGTTCCTTGCCTGTGAGACTTTCCAACATGGCCATTTGCTTCATGAGAGCCAGGAAGAGAAATTGGCTAGCAAGGCTGAAGTCACAACCACTTATCACCTAATTGTGAAAGTGATACCTTATCATTTCCACCATATGTTATTTTTTGAAGTCAAATCAGTAAGTTCAGCCCTCACTAATGGGAAGGGGATTATTTAATTGCAGGCATGAGAGGAGTTGGGGATCACTGTGTCTCCTCTCAGAGGCTGATAATCACAATGGGTAAACACTGACAGGAGTCCCTAGAATATATTCAGGACTCATAAATGCCAGGTAGTGTTAATTTTGCTCATAATAACATGTTCACATAGTGCTTCCTTATTAACTAAATATAGGAATTCAAATAGCTTAATTCATTTGAGTCTTTTTGACAATTAGAAATGGAGAATAAATATTATTTAATATTATGCCCATTTCCTAAATGTGAAAAATATTAACTATTGGAAATTAATTTTGTATTTGGATACCTGGCCTTAACTTTCAAAGCAAAAGTTTTCAAGGAAAAGGGGAGAAGGGATGGGGAATATGTTCCATATAAACATCTTTAGCTAGCATTTTACCTGAGAATGGGCTTGTGTTCTGATAGTCAGCACATCCTATGTTTCAGCTATCGATAGCTGTATATCAAACCAGTCTACAACAGCAGTATAAATCAAGAAAACTTATTTATTTGTTTCATAAATCTACAAGTTGGCTAGGCTCAGTCAGTAGGAAGTTCCTATTTTGAGTGTCTCATGCATTTGCAGTCAGATGCTGACATTAAAGTCATCACTCTCTCGTTCTGGAGCAGGAAATTCCTAGAACAGCTGAGTGCCCAAACAGCTAGGGCATCTTCCTCTCTCTTCCTTGTCTCTACACGGGCTTTCTTCCCTAGGAGAGTCAGGCTTCTTACACAGCTATTGAAGAGTCCCAGGGTGAATTTTCCCAGATAAATCAGCAGACACTGAATGGCTTTTTTTCTAAGCTAGCATCAAAAAATCACACATCACTTCCAATGCAGTCTACCCATTAAAACAGTCACAAAGGCTCGGCACCTGTGGCTCAAGCGGCTAGGGCGCCAGCCACATACACCTAAGGTAGCGGGTTCGAATCCAGCCTGGGCCCCCCAAACAACAATGACAGCTGCAACCAAAAAAATAGCCGGGTGTTGTGGCGGGCGCCTGTGGTCCCAGCTACTTGGGAGGCTGAGGCAGGAGACTCGCTTGAGCCCAGGAGTTGGAGGTTGCTGTGAGCTGGGATGCCATAGCACTCTACCCAGGGGGACAGCTTGAGGCTCT
>CAUYQV010122043.1:0-33260 GCA_963574575.1 Galagoides demidoff
GTTGTGGCCGGCGCCTGCGGTCCCAGCTACTTGGGAGGCGGAGGCAGGAGACTCGCTTGAGCCCAGAAGTTGGAGGTTGCTATGAGCTGTGATGCCATGGCACTCTACCCAGGGGGATAGCTTGAGGCTCCGTCTCAAAAAAAAAAAAAGAAAAAGAAGAAAAATACAGCATGGCAGACTGATTTCATCACAAATTCTTGCTCACCTGCCTCTCCTAAAATTTTTGCAATGCTTAATAACTTTTGCTCGTCTTTGGACAAATTCATTTTCCATTTCTGTTAGTGAATTTTCCAAACTTTATTCTCTACAGTTCTTCTATATAAATACTTTCCTCTTTGGTCTCCAAAGATGGCCCTCCCTCCCTAGTTCCTAGAGAAAATTATAGCCATCATTACAGTGACTGTCCTTACCTCTAACTTTTACGGGCCATACTCCTCATTTTATTTACAAGCTAATACTGTCCATCTGTCCTCATAAGTGAAAGGTCAAAGACTAAAAATAAAAGATTATTCCAAGACATGAAATGAAAGGAAAATAGGATCCAGGTTCTGTGTGGGCAAAAGCGGCCTTTATTCTACCCCAGTGGGGCAAGCTGAGTTCAAGAAAGAAGTCAGCATGTTGATAAAGATGGATGGGGATTTTAAAGGTTCAAAAGATGAGAGGTCGACTTGCCCTTTCCTGGGTGGTAGGTACACTTGTCAGAAGGGTGGGGGTTGGCCCGTTCACCTTTCCTAGGTGGGATATCCGTTGGGAAGGTAGGAGGTTGAACTCAGTTACCTTTCTCATGTGGGATAGCCAATGGGAAGGGGTAGGGGGTTGACCCATTTAGGTAGGTCCACACTCTTTGGGTTGGGTTCCTACATGTGACTCTTATCAATAAGTTAAAGTTTGGAAGTCATATTCCATTTTTTTCTTTCCCTTTTTCTCGGTCTCAGCTCTAAATAATAACCAACTTCTACTTTTTTTTTATTGTTCTCTTAGTGTACCATGACCATTGCCTTAATTATGGTCACCTGAGCTATCGAATTTTTTTCCCAGCTCCTCTTCTTACCCACTGCCTCACACTTCACAATCTATACTATTGCTGCCAAAATGCTTTTCCTAGGATGAAACCCCATCATGTCATCATCCTGCTTAACCTTCTTCCATGACTCCCCATTTCCTGAAATGAAATGCAAGATCTTAGCATTTCATACACACCTACTAGGCTTTCTTAAAGTCTGAATCTCTCTCTCTTTTTCTCTTTCACACATGTTACATTCTTTTTTACTTTCTTCATTAGAATTTGGATAATCCTGCTGAGAAAACTTAATTATCACAATGGTTAAAGTGTCCCA
Source organism: Galagoides demidoff (assembly GCA_963574575.1). Classification (NCBI taxonomy): domain Eukaryota; kingdom Metazoa; phylum Chordata; class Mammalia; order Primates; family Galagidae; genus Galagoides; species Galagoides demidoff. The sequence goes on from CAUYQV010122043.1 coordinate 1,338, forward strand.
ACTCATTGCTTGGGATGCCCTTTAAGTACTTGCTAAATTTCTGCCTCTATAATTAGCTAGAATTCTGCTATGGGACTTGAGGGTATTCTTTTTTTTTTTTTTTTTTTTTTTTTTGCAGTGATCTAGATATATTTAAATATGTAGTCTTTTTGTTCTTATATTCCTATCTGGCAACAATATAGGTACATTTTAGGCTGCAATACTTTAAAATTTTCCCATAGTGAATTGAAAGAATAGTCAACCACTTTCAAAAGCTTGTGCATTGGACTGAAAGATGTAAATTAAATAGAGAATCCACGATATTACAGGCATGCTGAAGCATGCATACAGTGTGGGAAAATTTAAAAATGAAACAGGCTCAATAATAAGGCTGGAATGCCAATGGATAAATCCATAATTGTCTTCTAGGGGATACTTCAAACCTACAAGGAATATCCAGGGGCAGAATAGCAGATGAGAATGTCTTAAAATAGAAAAAGAAATTGTACTTCACATCAAGGGCAGTCACAAAATAGATTATTAAAGAAGCACTTGCAGAAACTATAGAAAAATCTTATTCTTTATAAATGTCTCAGTTACCCCTGAGTGTTTTTTTTTAATGTGAAAATTAGTGTGATCTGGAACTACTCCTGCCTTTAACTTGATCTGTGACATTGAATAGGCCTAAAACTTTCTAAACTTTGGTTGCCTAATCTTTAAAGTAAAATACATTATCCCTAAAGAAAGTGAATATATATCTATTTTTAAGATTTTTAAATTTCTAAATATTAAAGAGGTGCAAATCTTTTTGTTACATGGAGAGCTTTCATGATGCTGTAGTCGGGGCTATAAGTGTGCCCACCACTTAAATATTGTTCATTGTACCCAATAGGTAGCTTTTTATCCCTCCTTCTCCCTCCTTCTTGATTTCAGACAATTTTTACTTTCTGTGCCCATGTATGCTCATCAATTAGTTCCAGATTATCAGAGAGTACCTATGGTGTTGGTTTTTTCATTCTCGAGATACTGAAAGTGAGTATAATTTGAGCTATTACTTTATTCCAGGCATTGTTCTGGGTATTTACATGCTCGGCAATTTATTTAATCCAATCTCCTCTCTTTGTAAAAGTTCTCTGACCATAACTGAGGTTGAGGCAAAGATGTAATGTTTTGTACAGAAGTTAAGGGAGAAATTAGAAGATGATAGTGGAGAACCCAAGTCGGTCTAAGAGGCTGATGAATAGAAGAGTAAGGCCTGAGTGGGTGATGGGAATGACAGGGCAAGGCAGGGTGGGGCCCCGTTGAGTGGGTGGGTTCATGTCCTTGGCAACTACAGTCATTTTGCTCAACTGGCATCTCTGTTCCGCTAACATGGCAGGAAGCCTGGTTGTTTCTGTTTCTCTTTTGCAGCAGACTGGGATTTCTTTCCAAGCGTACTGGCATTCACTCTCCTGTAACTCAATGTTGGTGGTATAAGTAGCCCCTTTAAAAAACAAGAACATTCTCTAGGGCCCTACTGTTTTATTAAAATATTGATTTAAACATGGACAAACAGAACTATGTATAAAATTCTGTATACATATAGTTTTGTACAACTTTAAATTCCACAAAACTATAAAAATGTTTTAGCAGTCAGAAAATAAAATTGAAGTAAATTGCATTAATTTAGCATCTCAGATGATGCTGTTCCATTAAAACTGTACTGCCACACGAAAGCTAAGCATGATACTCAGTATTAACGGGAAGGTTTTAGAGTTCAGTATGTCCCAGAAATCATACAATTTCTCAATTTTTCCATCAATTATCTCTATTTAAGCTGCAGAAAAACCTTCATGTTTGTAGGGGTTTTTTGTTTGTTTTTGTTTTTGAGACAGAGTCTCATTGTCACTGTCGGTAGAGTACCATGGTGTCACAGCTCACAGCAACCTCAAACTCTTAGGCTTAAGCGGTTTTCTGGCCTCAGTCTCCCAAGTAGATGGGACTACAGACACTTGCCACAAAGCCTAGCTATTTTTTTGTTGTAATTGTCATTGTTGTTTATCAGGCCCTGCCCGATTCGAACCCGCCAGCCTCAATGTGTGTGGCTGGCAGGGTAACCACTGTGTTTCAGGTGCCGACCCAATGTATGTGGCTTTTTTATGATGTTCTTTTGTTTCTGACTTTCATAAGTATGGAAGTTATGTGTTGAGACCACCTTTGGTGTTTTTAAGTTGTTATTTCACAAATATTAAAATAATACTGCTTGGTTTTAACTTGATGGTAACAGAAACACCTTCTTAAGCAGTAGAATCTCATAGCAGCCATCTGGATGATACAGAATATTACCCACATTATATCTTTTAAAATTTAGAACAGCTTCAAAATGAATTTAAAAATTACATGAGTTCTCTTTGGAAGGCCAGATAGACGAGAATCATCTGAGAAGCCCCGAGTCCTTGAGCTTCAGTTTGGGAAGCACTGCTGTGGTCTTCCTTGACCCTCCTAAACGGGAAAACGTGAGGTTTCCTCTGACAAGTAGGTCTCAGGGGATTTGCCAGAAGAAAAAGAAGCATAAAGGAGTCGTAATTTGAACGGAAGAATAGAACATATTTGCTACACAGCCCTTCTCTACAAATATGTTTTTCTAGGGCAGGGACATTTTATCCTTGCTGTGAAAAAGGTGGTCATGTAATTTATCATCCAACCAGGAGTAGAGTAAAAGTGCAAGCTATTAATAATTACGGCAGGACAACTATGCAGGCAGGACTTCCAGGCCACATGGTTACCCTAAATGTGGGGCATGGAGACAAGCGAGGGGGACTGTCATGCATTTGCGGAGATCAGATAGATTCCGGGCTTCATGGGGAGTGCTTCTGTCTCTTCTGCATACTTTCCTGTAGTTCCCTTCTGCAGAAATGAGATACTCCCCCCTCGTTACAAATAAAAACATCTTTAATTACGAAGCAACTTCCTTTCCACCCTCTGCCTGAAATCTACAGTGTGAGGGCCCCTTTTAATAAACAACTCAAAACATACTCCAAGCACTATCTAATGACTTCAATCTCATGTTATTCTTGATGGAGCTTTTGACAAGATTCCAGCTGAGATAACTGATAGTCAAGATGAACAGTCAAAGCTAACACAGCAGCTTTCAAACTTTTTTTAAGAATATGAATCATGTTTATAAAATGACACACAAATATAAGTCCATAGACATACAAAAGGTTTTGTTCCATGTTATCCTTGATGTGTACACACACATGCATATAAAGTATCTATGAATGAATATAATTTCTCTTTTTTCTTTTATTATGTATAATTTCTGAACAATGTGACCCACTTTATTGATTTTATGACCTGTTAGTGGTATGTGATTTGCAATCTGTAAGCCATTATTAACCAGCTATTCCCTTTCTGTCTAGTTAAGTAAAAGGCTACGTGGATATTCTATGTCAATTCATTTCTACATTCCTTTACAACAATGTACTATCTTGTTCTCAGTTTAAGTAAAAATCAATTTCAATAAATTAAAAAAATTCTATGAAAATGTTATATTCTGTCATTCAATGTCCCCATTTCCGCCCTGTGCAGAACCATAATTACTAATTTCTCTTAGATGTTAGTGAGTGTTTTCAGATTACTTGGCCTATGTACATCACATTATTTCCCTTTTTGCCATGTGTGTTGAGAAACACATCTAAATTCTATGATCAATTGCAGTGACTCTCCCTGTGCATCCCCTTTCATCTCCCCCATTCCCCACAGGGCTTCTATTTCCTCATTATCTTCCCTCTTTAATAAAATGGTCATGCTGTAGAAGGTGTACTTATTAGACACGTATGGACCTGAGTCAGTTGGCCTGAGTTTAAAGTCTATGCCACTTTCTGGTCATGTGATGTTAGGCAAGTTACTTAACTTTTTTATATCTTAGTTTCTTTATCAGCAAAATTAGAATAACAGTAATAAAACTAACAACCAAAATATGTATATCACAGGATTTTCTTTTTTTTTGTGACAGCTAATGAGGAAATACTTTTCTTTTCAGTGCCTTGCACACTGCTTAGCCCATAGTATGAAGACAATGAATGAAATTAATACTATTATCATCTTAAAGTTTAGAAGTAGATATTATAATTAGTTTAGGGTTCATTTATTTTCCACTCTTAGGAACTAAGAAGCTCCTGTAAATGTAAATATCATTTTAAGTAGTCATTTAAATACATCTTTGCATCTAGATGCATAAATCTCCCTTTGCCAGATGAATTAATGTTTCTCTTGGATCTTGAGACTAGGCTTACTTCTTTGTGGTATTTGTATTTAGTTTGTTTTCCTACTTAGAAAAAAGAACATTGAGGTCCAGAGGCTATCTGATCAATCTTTGAGTTCTGTGAGCTCTTCATTCACGATTTTCCTCTAGTAAGTGTTTCATAAATGTTTAATGAGATAAACTAACAGGTTCTTGTGAATGTCAATAATGCAAGAAAGTTCCTAGCAGAAAGGCATAAAAATCCACAGAGTCTGATAAAAGCATAGGGAGAGTTTGATATTCAGAACATCAGCTGAGACTAAGGCTAGAGTAAAATGCTCACTTCCCTATCAGAAGTGGTAAAGAAAATGGGCTTTGTTAGAAAATCTAGTTATAAAATTTTGTCACTTTCACTTCCTACTCGTGCAGACTGGGCTTTAAACTTCATTTCCCTCAGCTCTACAACAGCAATAACGAAAGGATCGTGGAAAGTGCTGAGGACAGTGCCTAACATACAGGAAGTAGATGTATTTAGTTTTCTATGCTGCTTCACAAATTACCAAATTTACAAGCTTAAAAAAAGAAAATTTATTATCTAACAGTTTCCATTGGTCAAGAAGTCAGTATGTTTTAGTTGGGTCCTTTGCTCAGGATTTCCCCAGGCCAAAATCAATGTGTAATCAAGGTGTAAGCTTGGTATTCCCTCATCTGGAGGCTTCCTTAGGGAAAGATCCATTTCCAAATTTCCTTAAGTTGTTGGAAGAGTTATTTTCTTGCAGTACATGACCAAAGTTCAATTTTTAAACTGGTTGGCGCCACTCTCAGCAACTAGAAGCCACTCACAGGTCCTTGTCACAGCCCTTTGCACAAGCCCCTCATTCTACAGATTTCTCTATGTCTTCCTTCAGGAGAGACCCCTGTCCCTCTAAGTGCTCAACTGATCAGATCAGGTCTGCCAAGGATAATCTCCCTTTGGTTCAACTCGGGGTCAACTAATCAGTAGCCCACTTGTGGTAGTGAAGAGGAGGGGAATGCTCTAGGGTGTAGGTCAATAGGCAGTGAGAATCCTGGGGCCATCTTAGAATTCTGCCTACCTCAAGCAGTAATTTATATCAACTTTGAATGACCATTTAAGTTTTGGGAATTGTGTTGCTAAAGAGAAGAGAATCACATTTCATTCCACCATTCCACATTCAGTGAATGTGTTTAGTGAGTATCAGAGGAGAGATTTGCAGCTGATGGTCTCTCACTGTATGCTTTTCTCACTGCCAGCGTCCTGCCACTCTGTGAGTCTGCCGCTTATACATACATAGTACTTATACAGTATGGCTCTGAGCTGTATAATTAGGTGCTAAATTGAAAAAGAGATTTTTGTTTTCCTAATTTTGGAGGAGCAACTGGATATGTTGGACTTAGACTGGTAAACCTCCAACATGGCACTTTCCTAAGAGAGTCTCAAAGGTCATTCTGATTATATATTTTTTGCACTCTATACTGTTACTAAAATTTCAATAAATAAATGATTCTACTATATTGTACTTATTATTATCCTATAGGATACCTTGAGATAAGTGGTAGGGAGAGAAAAATGGTTCAACAGATATAATTAGGAAGACATTAACTCTCTTTATCATTCCCCTGTATGTAACAAGTGGCTGAAACAGAAAATAGGTTACAATTTTCAGTTGTGTGAGTTACATTCAACATTGTAAGGAGTACAAAAAATATATAATTACTTTTACCTTCAATGAACTTTCAATCTAGTTGCACGGGTGATACAAATATGAAGAGTTAAATAACACTAGAAGGCAGCCTATAATTTTAAGCCAAAATGATAGTGAAAGATAAATGATTAAGTCATGACTATAAGCTGGAGGGGTCAAGGCTGCCTGGGGGACATAGGAGAGCAAAGCTATACCCACAAAGATTGGCAAAGGTTATTAATTATTCACAATCCTCAGTTGCAAATAGTTCCTAAAATCATATACATGCATTTTCCATAACTAATTCACTGATCTGACCTGAAGTTTTTGATTGCAAAGCCTTACCAGAACTTACTGAGACATTTAGTTAGTGGTGTCTTGATTTACTATTTAAATAACCATATGTTTTGCTCCCTATATATTTCTATATTTTTGGTGAGAAAAGATATTTGGATTAACCTACCAACCTATCTTTCTCTATTTCCTTGATGTATTTGTAAATACAACAGTTATCTCTCATATTATTATCTAGGTTAATCAAAGGGCAAACTTGGAGCTGAGTTTCTCTTGGGAATGTTAAAATATAGGGTGCATGTAACATATTACTCTTCTAGAATTTGAAAATATCTAATTTCAAATTATATCCAGCTCAAGGGGTTTGGGTAAAAGCTAGAACCCATACTACTGTTGATGGAAAAAGAGCTACTTTGAGGAGACAAATATTTACTGATTTGAGATAAGTTGTGTTTGGGGCAGCAGGAGCACATCCAAGGGAAACTCTGCCAGGCAACTGGAGACAGCCTGGTTGGAATTTTGGGCAAACAAGTGGGCATCGTACATAAGTGAAATTTTAAGTCATGAATAAGAATGCAATCTCCCAGAAAAACTTCAGGGGAATGTGGAAAAAGCTGGGATTTGGTTATTGAAACTTGGGGTATGTACACACTGCATACAATGTAAGATACTTAGTAGAGTTGATGTGGAGCCTGAAGGAGTCGTTTAAGATGGAGAAGAAGGAGAGTGCCATATTTACCAAGGAAAGAACTAATTTTAAGGAGCAGTTGATCACTAGTATCCAGTGCTATGGGGAGGATGAAAAGGGGAAAATAACAATAACAATAAAAATAACAGCAAATACATTGGATTTGGTAGTTTTGGAGGGACAAAGATGATGATTGTGTATGCTATCAGAGAGTTGGGAACACTTGCTATCAGAGAAGTGAGAACAGGATTAAAGAGGGTAATGGAAACAGCCTATCTGGATTTCATTACTTCTTGAATATAACCATTCCTGGTTGATTCAAGAACACAACAGTCAAAGAACCACAGAACTTTATCACTAAATCTGATCTTATATGGAGAAAACTGATGCCTTCAAAGTGGTCAAGATTCTGATAATGGTCACATAGGAAGTTAGTGGCAGGGTTAAGACTAGCACGTGAATAGGAGACTCCCAATTTGGTGCAGTTTGTGCTCTGTCTTAGGCATCAAAGCATGAGACTGGTGGAAAGGGGGCTGTTTGAATGACACCTTTATGTACTGAAAGGTTCTGGGCCCAAGGAAGAAAGATTATTCCAAGGTGCAAAACAAAGGAAAATGGAATCCCCATTCTGCAGAAATAATGTGGTCTTTATTTATTTATTATTATTATTTTGCAGTTTTGGGCCAGGTTTGATCCCACCACCTCCTATATATGGGGCCAGCACCCTACTCCTTTGAGCCACAGGCACTGCTGTAATGTGGTCTTTATTTCCACCTGGATGCAGGTAGGGTGAAATTGAGAAAGGAATTCCACACATGGGTTATGGAGGCTGGGGGGTTAAAGGGTCCGTGAGCACAGCAATTGGCAGCATTCCTATTTCCTGGGAAGGACATGAGTCTGACCCTTCCTGGGCGGGTCATGAACCTAACCCTGCCTGAGCAGGCAGGTCTATTTGGGCAGGTACACCTGTTTTTATCAGGTACTCTTGCAGCCCTTCTTAGTATGAAAACAAATATCTCCACTAGTTCAGAGATACTGTACACATATATGTGTATATATAAAAGTTTTTATTTCAAAACCTTTTTTTTTCACACAATTGCCTCTTACACAATTGATATTTTATGGGGAATTGAAAATCTTAAATGCATCCATATATTATATATGTAACTCTCAGTGGCCCCAGTGAATTGTTCCTTTGTGTTAACACCTATGACTCTGCCCATAAACTCTTTCTGTAAGTAGCTTTATTTTTTGTAGGCATAATCTGTATAACTTGAAGAATCTCAATAGCTTGAGGGGAGCTCTAAAGATAGCAACCTTCTTAAAGGCAGATATTTTATCTTACTTATATTTGTATCTCTGGCACCCTAAAAGAATGTCATCAACATGGTATAAGGTCAATAGACACTTATTCAGTGAATGAATAGATGAACAAGGGAGTGAATGGATGAAATGAAGTTTACTGAACCTTCAGGAACAGTGTAAGAAAAGTTATCCATCTCTATCTCCTCACCCAGTCTGTGCCTGCTTTTCTGACTCACCTTCAACAAACTAGTCCTCAGCACATTTACAAGTGTTATTATAGTAGTGTTCAATCAAAGAAACAAATTCAGTCTCTCTAAATATTAATAGATTTTATGTGCTTGAGTGCCAGGAACTCTTAATAAAGATTTGGAAATTCAGAAAGAATTCATGAAAGTGGTGGTGGAAGCATTGATACTGGTTCTCCAATGTTCTGATGGTATATTTCTTTGCTGCTCAGTCAGGCTCCTGGGGGCTTTTTGTTTTGTTTGAAATACAGCCTAGATGGCAAAGAGATACACAAGAAATTCCAGCCTCCTTTGGAAGATCTCTGTAGAAAATGTCTTACCAATACTTAAAACTTGTCCAAATGTAGTAAACAAATATGCCTTGTTTCAAACCTATTTTTTTCTTTCCTAAGTGTGATATCCTCTCAACTATTAGCATCTAATGTCCCAAATTTCTAGTGCTGCCAGATTAGAATATCTTCAAGGCCTAATGGCCCTTAAGTGTCTCACCAATAGCTGTTACTGCTAACGAAATTCCCCTGCATTGCTCAGGGAGGCACATACTATACTGGAGGGCTGCCTCCCAGGTGAGTTACCTGGGGACAAAAGTGTTGTCAACAGTGGCACACTCTTTTCTTCCTATTCTCTCCCTCCCCCTTTCTACAACTGAACAAGCTTGTGTTTCTAGAACAGCAATCATGAAGCACACCTACTTATTTGGTGGTGGTGGTGTGTGTGTGTGTGTGGGGGTTCTAGCTAAATTAACTTAAATGGCTACATAGGTGAAAATATACCTTGCTGACTTCTCTACCAGTCAGCCCTGAGAACATTTGGCTTAATTCCTATCTTTCACAAAACCAAGAAGACCATCTTTGGCATCTCCATGTGAAAAGTATTTACATATTCAGAAATCAGCTTGGCAAACCAGAGCTGAGAGTATGGGGAATAAACATTGTCTCCCTTCTTTTTTTCCCCTCAAAGTTAAAAATTAAATTCTTGAATATGATAAGAGCTAAAAATTGGCAAAATGGAGATGGCAACAGTGATGGGACATCTGTCAAGAAGTTGTGTGGATCATCAAGGCCTCTCTGTCCACCTCATGAATTCTGGGGCTCTGGGGGCTTGACAGGTGTTTCCTTCTCCGCCCTTTCCTTCCTCTGGACTGGCTTCCTGGGGCCTGATAAGGGCAGAAGCAAGCATTTCCAGGGCTCACGTTGCCTGGTTTAAAATGCAGGGTGGGTAGAAATTAAAATTAAAATGAGTTCTTTCTTAAGCAAAAATGTCACCATTCTCTTTCAAAAATGAAAACCTGACTAATGACTCTCCAGAGAAAAGATTGGTGTCAAATCATGAGGCTGTGCTCAGTGGCTTATGATTTATGTATAGGAATATGTAATTTTTTGACAAAAAGTAAGATGAGGTTGTAATTATATTTATTTGGCAAGCTAATATTGTCTTCTCTTACTTTTAAGCCATGGCATACATGTCACATGTCAGGTACATTTATTTAATCTCAGGTAGCAAGGACCTGGGTTTTCATGTTCATAAGTAGGGCATTCATTCCCTGGACCATGCAGGAAGTCTCCAAACAATTTCATGGGATGAGAGCTGTCTTTTTGTGTTGTGATAGATATGCTAAGCCATTCATTTTCTTCCTAGGAGCACAGTTTCTTTAGCTGTCGCCTCTTTTTCTTGTTCAGTCTTATCTATTTGTATTTTCTTCTCTGGCAAAAGAAAAAATTGGTGTAAGGACCATCAGCTTTTAGAAATTCTTTGGAAATGTATTAATGCATAGTGTATTCTGTTTCTATCTCTCTCTCTCTCTGACATGATTTTAACAGCCAAGCTATTTGTATAAAAAAATAAGAATTATAAATTATACAGTCTATCTTTACTAATGGCCATGAGAAAGATCACATATGAAAATTCTTTTTCTTTTCTTTTCTTTTTTGAGACAGTCTCACTTAGTCACCGTTAGCAGAGTGCTGGGTGTCATAGCTCACAGCAACCTCAAACTCTTGGGCTCAAGTGATTCTCTTGCCTCAGCCTCCCAAGTAGCTGGGTCTACAGTTCCCTGGCCCAATGCCCCATTATTTATTATTATTATTATTTAGAGATAAGAGTCTTGCTCTTGCTCAAGTTGGTCTTGAACTACTGAGCTCAGGAGATCCACCTGCCTTGGCCTCCCAGAGTCTAGGACAGGCGTGAGCCACTGCCTGATCACATATGAAATGCTTCTGTGGGAAATTCAGACTCAGTTTTATTCTGCTAACTTGTCAACTGAGAGGATTTATAAGCACCATTTGATCCAAATTTATAGCTATGGCTTCCATGTTGAGTTCAAGCTATTGTGAGAAGTGTGGTTCTCGCCTTCCCACTAATCCACAAAGGAAAATCCTGAAGCTCCACATCTACAGCACCATCTCTGTGTTCTATTATTTTCATTGTCTATATGGACCTCTCAGGAAAGAATAATGATTCTGAGTCATAGATAGCATTGTGCCTCATGAAGCTTAAGAAATTTTGAAGATGTTTGGAGGAGACCTGCACAAACACCATGTTCTGTACTGTACTTATAGATTTCAAGTTAGTGAAACTTTCCTGAGTCCCACATATAAAATCATAAATGATGCTTTTATACATTCTGGGATTTTACCACATGCTATTATTCTCCCATCACACATTCAAGATCTTGGGAGAAGATCTTCTCCCAAGAAGATGGAAAGAACAATGTCTTTGAAATGAGTCAGATGCTTAGTAAGCCACTTGGCTTCTGAATACTGTTTTCCTCTTCTGTGGGATAGAGATGGTAAAACTGTCTTGAAGGGTTACTGTGAAGTTGCAGACCCTCAGGTAGGTAGACTCTTCCAAGTCTGCCATACTTTCTCTTGGCTGGACATCATCCACAATAGTCCTGCTGTCCTGGATAATTCTGGTCATTATACACATGAATTCCCAGTACCATGGTCTTTATGTGCTACTCCCAATGTGTCTAGTCTAATAGCTGTGCTCACTGCTGTCCCAAGGCCCAACACCTCTTAGAGTTTATTTATGTGTTTTGAGGTCCTATGAGCTACTGTCTTTAATTAGTTTTTTAAGCTGTTTTCTTCAGGGAACACAACTTGTGAAGTTCTCCCAGAGACTCTAGAAGCAAACTTGTAACTTATTCATTCATCCATCAAATAAATACCTAGTCCTTTAATCAGCCCCCCTACAAACCCCAATATTTCTAGATCCCCTTTACACTTTAGACCTTCTCTTTTTTTCACTTATATTAACATGCTACACTATTATTTTTTGTTTGTCACTCTTTATTATAATGTATATTTCACTAGGGTAGGGATCTTTGTCTATTTTGTTCACTGATGTATCCCAAGCATACAGAAAAACTCAAAGCCTTATCAGATCTTTGTTGAGTAAATCTAGAATATACTGTTTTCAGGACAAGGAATCTGGTTAGTTATGCTACTCTTCCAGAGAACAGTTTGCTAAGGAACTTTCCTGGTATTCTTTAGAATTATCAGTTTCTTACTGAGTATGCAGCTTTTTTCTTCAGCAACAGTAATGTCACACACAGACCCCAGATTCTAGGCAAGTGCTTTATTTTCTAGGGTCTGTGCTATCCTCCTCCTCCTCATCATCATCAGCAGCATCATGGTAGCTGGTCTCCAAGGTGATTCCTAACAGTCTTCTCCTCCTGGTATTCATACTCTTGTGTAGTCGTCTCCCATGATGGCCTGTGTAACCAATAGGAAATTGTGGATATTGTGGAAAAATTAAGTGTAATTTCAAGGGTAGATCACTAAAACAATACTGTACCTTTAGATTTTCTCTCTTAGATTACTTCCTTTGGAGAAGCCAGATATCATATCAGAAAGACATTAAAGCAGCATTCTGGACAGGTCCATTAGGCAAGGAATGAAGGCCTCTTGCAAATGGCCCTATGTATGAGCCATCTTGGAAGTGGATTCTCTAGCCCTGCTCAAGCCTTTAGATGACTAAAACCCTGGCCAGTACTTTGTCTATAGCCTCATGAGAAACTCAATCACTGGAGTTAGGTAATATCTCAAGGCAGTTTTGATTCGCATTTCTCTGATAACTAGGCATGTTTATAGCAGCTCAATTCATAATTGCAAAGATGTGGAAACAACCCAAGTGCCTATCCACCCGTGGATGGATTAATAAATTGTATACCATACTATTCAGCCATAAAAAGATAGGCACTTTATATCTTTTGTATTTGCCTTGATGGAGTTAAAGAACATTCTCCTTAGTCAGTATCTTAAGAATGGAAAATCAAGCACCCAATTTACTCAGTATTAATTTGAAACAAGTAGATGAACAACTACAGGCCTACAATTAAATTCAAGGGGGAAGAATGAGGGGGCTGGGTATGCTTGGTACAATGACATCTCCTGGGTGAGGACTCAACTACAACTACAACTATAAGTCAGATGCTACCTAACCAATGCAAGCAATGTAATAAGATATTTATATGTATATGTTTGTGTGTCTGTACACACACACACTCACACTCACACACATATGTTCCTTTTATAGTATGACAATAGTTATATACTTAGAGTTTCAGAAATTATCCAAAGCTTCTTGGTGTTCCCTAAAATACAAACATAGGTTCTCCATAATTTATAATCCATGGTTTATGCAAAGTTTCACTTAACTGACTAGTAAGCTAGTTGGTTCCCGATGGAATGTAACACAAGAGTGGGTAAAAAGAGATTAGGGGGGTGATTACATTGAAAGAAAAGAGAGAGATACACAGAAATCATGATTGCAAAATGTCAAAAATAATCTTTGTCATTTTATAAATTCTCCAGCACTTTTGGCTTTCAAAGAAGGGCATACTTTTTCAAAAGTAGGTGAACAATAATTTCCTCTGTTTTTCTGGGTTTGCCACTTTAGTATTTATTTTAAAAAGAACCATATTCTGTCTTTATTTGAATATTGAAGACAGAACATAAGAAATATGTAAGAACATAGTAAACCTCTGACCTGAACTTGGTCTGTATCCACCGTTCTACATATTGTGTTAGAAAATGCCTGTCTGCCCAAATTAAGATTAAATGTAATTAAAGTAATCTCTCAGCAGTGTCCCACCAAAGAAATGCAGATATATATTCTGATTACTTACAATGTTTACATGTGAATTAGACAGAAAACTTATGTCTGCAAAACAGGTGCAAAATTAAAATCTAACTGATGAGTACTTAAAGATGACAGTCTAATTTCCCAAAATTTATAAACCACCTTATATTGCTGCTTTTGTGCTCAATACTCCCACTGTCCTTTGTGTTTTAAATTCTTTTGCTGACTTATTTCCTGTGTCAGTTCTCCACAGTCAGCATCCTTTAAAATTGGCTTAGAATTTTGCTACAGAAAATGCTGAAAAATCCCTTGCTGATTGTGTGTGGCGTGTACCTCACATAAAATATACCATATCTTGTTTTCTTTTTGAGCAATGTTTCTTATAAACATGAAATTACAGTAGAGTTGGGAAAACTATCTAGAGATGAACAAATCGTTTTTATGGGATATAAACTCTTTTCTGTGGGAACTAACTCTATATAAGAACTTGAACCTAACTTCAAAAGGGAAGGGCTCAGTACAGAGAAGAGATGGTTGGATGTCAGTGCAAATAGCCAAATGGCACATTTATTCAGCAGGAAACTTTATCTACAAACAGGGTGTTGTGGCAGCTAATAAAGCTAATGGGCATTATCACAAAAATGCTACCTAGAATGAGGGCGGTGATAACCATTCTCTCCTCAGACGTTTGCTAGGATATTGTAATACATTCTGAATAGCAAATTGTTAAAGGAATAGAAAGAAATTAAGCTATATCCAGATAACAAAACTTGAGATAGTGAAGTATTTCAAATCTATGTCATACGAGAAGACTATTCAAATATTTAATGAGCTCTGTGGATTCAAGGTTCATATTTTTAATTAAGTTTTCAAAATATGAGTCTAGAACCTACATACAGAGAAAATAGGCTGAATCAAAAGAACTAAGGAGATAATTAGCTGCTTCAGGAGACGTGCGTTTGCAATTATTGGAGGTGTTCAAATATAGAAAATTACTTGAGAAGGAATGTATGTGGATGCGATGTCCTTTAATACACTGTCACCTCATTTATTAATATGTTTGGCCCAAACAACATCCAGGACAGGATCAATCAACTTGTCAAGGCTTCAATTTGAGGGGGAAGGAGCAGAGCAGCTGCAGCATGGAGAGCAGCTTGCTGTACCTCTCCCCACCGCCACCCCTCTATACAAGTGGTAAGTTTGTCTTCCCTAGGAGAGAACTATGAAACTGTCTGGAAAACTTCCTGGCAGGAAAGAGTAGGAACTTTGCAGATGTTCATTCATATCATTGGACCTAACAATTTCACTTTAAGAAGAATACAAGAAATAAACAGATGTTGTAAGAGAACTTCATCTGCAGAAATATTCACCACGAAATTATTTAAAATAGTGGGAAGTAAAGGAAACCCTTTTAATGTGGCAAATATTTACTAAGCATCTGCTGTGGCCCTGGGTAGAGTATAGTAGCATCTTTTTAAACTCACTGCAACCTCAGAGTGCCAGGCTCAGGCGATCCTCCTTCTTGAGTAGCTGGGACTACTGGTCACACCATACCACCCGGCTAGTTTTTCTATTTTTAGTAGAGACAACTGCTCTCTCTTGCTCAGGCTGGTCTCTGACCTCCTGAGCTCAAGCAATCCACCCAAAGTGCTAGGACTACAGATGAAAGCCTCCATGCCTGGCTATTTTCCCGATTTTTGAAAGAGGGGAAAAATTCATTATAATCCCCTAAAACTCATGACACATTTGCTCCTCTAATGCAGCACAAGATCCTTTTTGGCTAGAAGCAGCAACTTTTTCTTTAAATCCCAGACTGAAAAGAAGTTAAAGTTACCTGTGAAGCCACGAGGGCACCCAGGCACCTCTACAAAGATGTTACTCGCTACTGCGCTGTCCAAGAAAAGAAGCACCAAATACTCTCGCAAATCAGCTTCGTA
The DNA here is from genome assembly GCA_963574575.1 of Galagoides demidoff. NCBI lineage: Eukaryota > Metazoa > Chordata > Mammalia > Primates > Galagidae > Galagoides > Galagoides demidoff. Next base: position 16,799 of record CAUYQV010122043.1, read on the forward strand.
ACTCACAGATGGGCGTTATTAACAACATGAGCCATCTGGCAGCTTCCTTTTTTTTGACTAATTTGTCTTGCTAACTAGGCTCAGTTATGGTCTACGCTGCTGAGGAAGTGCCTGTGCCGTCAACATGTCTATATACAAAATTTTGACTGCACAACCTTGAAATCATTATCTAAAAAGTTTTCTTTCTGTAAGTTTTAGTTTCCCAGCCCTAGATATTGTTTCGATTTTATGTATGTATCTTTGGTTTTCGTAGATATGATACTGACAGGAAAATCTTAAAGGAGGTTTTTTGGGTTTTTTTTTGTTTTTTTAATGAGTGTAGAGAAATATCTATGGGGTACTGACCTAGTAAATACTGGAAAATTACAAAAGCCCCACATTCCAAAAATCCAATAAGATTATCATTCTGGTTATTGTCTGACTCATACTTTCAAACTCCTCATTTCGTCCGAGTTCTGTAGACTCTCTCTGGTGGTCTGCAAAGCTAACATTATGCTACGGTGCTTCTATTCTGTTGGTAGATATCATTAATCATCCCTTTCTTCCTGCTCAATATTCTCTTTATTTTAACTAGGAAAGGGAAAATTATATCATCCTCTCATATACCATGGCTGTGGAATTGATTGAATACAGTTTCAATAACTTTCTCATTATAGTTAGACCCTACACTCTGTATGAGAAACTATCTTGCCTACGGACAGATTGTCAGAGCTTTTTAAGTGAACATTAACTTGACTCTAGCCTGAGAAAAACACTGAACTCTATTGACCTGCCAATTGGTAGAGAAGAAAAGGAAACAGCCCCACATATGACCAGGCCTGGACGCAAATGTATCTTTACTGCTCTGCTCTTTACTCCCTGTGTAAGTTTAACTCCAGCCCTCCTATGCTTTTCTAGCTCTCTTCTGCTAGCCGGCAAGATAGCCGGTGACTACCCCATGCTATAAGGATACCTGCTTAGCCTGCAAAGGAAAGAGAACCAACACTGTGTCTGCAACATCTCTCTTGAAATCAAAAGAAAGGACCCTGTTGGGCCTTGCTTAGTCACTTACCTACCAGTAAACCAATTATAGAAGCCAAAATGGGATGGTTTGCTCCCTTGACTAAGCCGTGGTCATTTCTTTTGTCAGGGGATAGGAGATTGGATTGTATTTGACAACAAGAAAGGAGAAAAGGATGCTTGCATAGTAGACACACAAACATAGTAGCTGACATGGTTTAGAAAGGCATTTATTATATTATACTTAGCTTTTCATAATGGTATGCAACCATCCTGGGTTTTCTACAGCAAAATGCATTTAAAATATTCTATCCCACTGAATGACTATGTATCCCAAATTTTATATTGGAAATTAGATCATTCTATTCTAACGGATGCAGTGACTGGCTTTCTATATAGATAGATAGATAGTTTTACATAACTTCACATATGTATTTTTTAAAGTTTAAAAGGTGCTAGTGTTTAAATTTGAGAGGAATATTATCAACAATAGGTGATAAAGAAAATAGAAAAATTCTATTATAAAGAAAAGAACACTTTGAAGGTTTTGAACAGCCTTTAAACCTGGCCAACAAAATCCCTTGTCATACATAAACTTGTGTAACTCTCAAAACTGACGTTTGTTCTACTGTTTTCTTGGCTCCTTTCACAAGCTTATTAATTATGCTTTGAAATTTACTTTACAAACGATTACTTTTTAATGAGAGAGCTCATTATTTCCCATTGGCAGTGGTTCCTTGCCAAGCACTCTCATTTCGTAGGAGGCAGGCAGACTTTAATTTAAGCAGCAGCACAGGCTGCATTGTGCTTTCCCGTTCACATTGGCCTCCGTCGGCCATCCTCTCCCTTCCCTGCCAAAATAAGCATTCGTCCCCACTAGGTGCACAGGCTCAGCCCTCGGAACTTGCAGTGGAGTCTCCCAATTCATCTGTTCCGCCTTCACTAACAGATGCCATACTGGTGCAGGGTCCCTAGGCTGAACTCACGGGATTTGCAACATCAAGAGTAAGTGTGAAAGCTACAAGCATTCAAAAGGCACTCATTTCATTTAATTCACAGAGCTTGGCATTTTATCAAAAAATGGAAGCACAAATCCCTTCCTCATTACCCTCCTCAAATAACTTCTCCTTTATTGAAATTCAACGCTCTTTTTAATAAGCCCCAAACAAGCACAACAACCAGATGTGACCAGACAAATGACAAGTGGCCATAAAAACGAATCATCATAAACACTACCCAAAGCTTCTGCACCCACGGGATACCACGCAGCCACCATAGAGGCATGGCGAGACTGGCGGGAGGCCAAGAGGCAGATAAGAACTCTGAGCAGTATGTGCGTCCCAGCGCAGGTTACTGCAGAGGCACCGCTGGTGTGGCTGTTTAAAAGCAACAATGTGTTTTGGAAAGTGAATTGAAAGCATGAGAACATCTTAACACCATAAAAAGGAAAAAGTACATCATGGGCTTTTAGGAGTCGGAGAGGGTTGGGGTGTGCTGCGTACTGATTTAAAATCCTTTTAAAGACTGCCTATTTTTCCTTATTCTTTCATTTCCTGATGATAGAACAGAAAACACGCCGTGGTATGCAAGTGACACATCATTTTATGCATCCAAATGCTTTATTCGCTTAACTGTTTTTTTCCCCAGCCATTTAAATAAATCACAGAGATGGAATTAGATTTTCCTGAAGAGCTAGAGAAAGGCAGTGAGAGGCTGAGTCACAGTTAATTTCTACTGAGCTGATAGGAATTCACTCCCTCCATTTTGGTGAGACTCATGTAGTTTGGAAAGTAATGTCTGGCATCTTATCAGCCTACTATAAAGGCTGCTTAGGCTCCTGACTAATGAGTCTCTGAAATGTTTTTAATGAATGATGGGGGGAGGAGTATCAAATGTCCTCATGTGTATTCATTTTCCTCGTTGTAATGCTGGCTGATAGACTGACTGAAAGATTGAGCACTTAAATAATTAACTCATTTAAAGTGTGAATTATATGCATGATTTGCCTGACATGCAACTCGTGAAGTGGAACACACAGTAATACCTCCATACAGCAGGAGAGTAGGGAGGAGAGTGGGTTATTTTAAGTCTAGTTAATCTGGGAAGAAACATTTAGGAAAAGGATCAGACATTAAAAGAAATGGAAAAGCAGATCAGATACTTAATTCTCTTCCTCCAGAATAGGGGCTGACGACCTTTTCTGTAAAGGGACAGATAGTAAATACTTCAGGCTTTCTGGGTCATATTGGCTCTGTCACAGCTACTCAGCTCTGACAGAAAAACAGCCGGGGACAGTAGGGAGTGGCTCTACTGGTGATTCATTGAATGGGTGTGTCTGTACTGCTGTACCAGGTAATTTATGGGCATCACGTTTAATTTCATATAATTTCAGTGTGTCACGAAATATTCTTTTTTTGATTTTTTTCAACTACTTAAAAACGTAGAAAGCATTCTTACCTCACAGGCAGGACAAAACCACCGGGATACCTATGGGGTCCTGCTCTTCAGCATGTTCCAAAAGTCACCCCTAAAGTCACCGTACGTAGGGAAAATGGGGAATTGTATTGTAAGCAAATATACCTTTGCTTACAAAATACTGTATTATTTACAACATTTTACAATTATTTACAAAATATTCTCTTCGTGATGGCCACGTCTTTGTACAATTTTGTAATGAATATTTCTAAAAAAAAAAAAAGTACATTTAGCTACAATTTTCCATTTTCCTTTCGTATGGCAACTTTATGAGCAACTTTCGGTATACCCTGGAAAAGGCTGAATGTAAATTTCTCTATTTAGTAATGGGATGACTATATTTAGGGCTTGAGGCAGAACAGAGAGTTGTACGATTATAGAATGTGAAGTTGAAAGAGATTGCCCAGTCTGATGTTCTCACTTTAATAGCCATCCCCTGCATTTCTAGCTCACTATTAAGTGTGGTAAAACATATATTTTACTAGTACCAAAGAAGTTCAGCAAATTTTGCCCTAAAATATGATTCACTGGTATTTTGAATTAAGATCCTTGGAGATTAATAGACCCTTGGGAAAGAAAAATTGACTTTCATTCCTCTGTTATCTCAATCTATTATTGTAGCAAAGAATGCAATCAAGAATGGCTCAAATCACTTTCAACATAACACTGGTCTCTCAGGTGAATTTACAAGTCAATCTGTTTCCCTCCGTCTATTTATTCTCCCAAGTATCTATTCATCCTCCCTACCAGCCATTTATTACCCCTAGCCAGAATACCTGTACTCTTTATATTCCCCCTCCTCTCTAAAAGGTGTGTATGAAAATACCTGGATATTAGGTAGTCACACTGTGATTCTCTCCAAACACATGGTAAATAACCTCTCATTAATCTGCCTTAGTTGTAAGTTGAACTTTTAGGGAGAAAGGAATAGTTTCTCCTCACCGTGACAGTTCACTGCAGAGAGTGACATATCTTTGGTGATTTTGCTTGGTTTATGACGTATTTCTTGGCCTTGCAAGTCCAGTATTGCTTATTAGTGTTTTGATTGTTGTAAGCTCCTGTTCCCCCCCATTCCCCCCTCCATCCCTCTGCCTTCTTCCATTCCCCCACTCTACAGGCAAGCTTCTGTTCCTCCTACCCTCTCCTGTTCCCCCGCTCCTCTGCCCTATGGGCCTTCCCAGCCATGTTGCCATGTTCTCCAGAATTCAAAGAGGCACGGAAAGTTCCAAGTTTCACAAAACCCCAAATTCTCAGTAGATGAACAATGGTAGAAAACTCACCCAGGCTTGATTATTTACTGTTGTATAACCATAGCCATTGTAAGATGTATCCATTAATCAATTATTATTATATAATCATAACCATTGTGATATGAGGCGTATCCATTGACAACCAAGCTGTCACCCTGCCAATAGCAACATTCTTGTCCCCCCCTGCTCACTTAAGCTATGCAGAGATAAAAAGGTATAAAAGACAAAAAACCCTGCACTTCAGAGCTGCTTGTCTCAGAACAATGGCCCCTGCGCAGGTGAGAATAAATCACCATTTAATTGCATCTGAGTGGGTCCAAGTTTATTTTTCCAGGTCAGCTAGGTTATTTCATAATAGGTGAGGCTGCCTCGTAATAACCAAAGTCTTTACCTTCATGAAGCCATTTTCCCCATGGGTCTTATAAAGCCTGAGGATGTCTTTTCAGAATAATTTTTTTAAAGGCACAAAATAAAATACATTTACCATTGATAGTTTATTATATCAAAGTACAGTTATAAAATTATAAACATTTTGTGTTTTGGTATCTTTGATGCTTCTTTATTAGCCCTATAAGTAATAACCTCTAGGGATATCTTGTAAATAATATTTCATGTCACAAATTGATAGGATAACATCTATGATTTGTTTCATAAATGAAGTCTCAAGTACTGTTAACATCTCAAACAATAGTGAAGTATGTATGCCAGAATCCCCATGTATTAATATTCAATGAGAATTATTAATATAAATTTCAAGCAGACCAAAACATTTTTACTGTATAGTTCTCTCTACAAACCCAACACAGGAGAAGCTAAACTGTAGGAGTCTGCCCTTATGAGCAGGGAGTTAGAGCAAAGGTTTACATGATTCAAATAGCAACATCGGCACCTCTGCTTCCACATGGAGAGATATGCAGAGATAAAATCTGCATGGATTTTCCAGGTGTCTCCGCCACTGGGCAGTATTTGTACGGACATGCCAGTATTTCCCACTATAATAGCTTTTTTCCTGTGTTATATTTGGAAACAGCTGTTCTAAATGACATGCTTTTTCTTTACATAACGGTTTCCCTCTGGTTTACGCATATCCCTAGCAAGCCTCCCGACAATTTCTGGAATCTTTTTGCAGGTGCTCCCAAAGAACTCTCCCTGTGCTACAGAGCAAAAATGGCCATGATCTCTGCACACAACCCTCCATCTGTGTCCTGTTAGTGCCCCCACCCTGATTCCCACTTGACTCTGAAAAGCCCTTGCACTTTGGGATTTGCTCCCTGCTCTTATTAAAACCTGGAAAACTTCACATGGGAATGGAAGACGGTAGAGATACAGCCTGTTATTACAGTGATACTGCTAGGTAAACAGTGAGGAACCCTGGCCCCTTCTGGAGGACCAAGTTGGGCACCCCCAGCAACTGCCACACCAGGGGGAGGTGGGAACACCCTACCTATCTGCCAGTCAGAACTTAGTGTGCCAACTGCAAAAGAGTGCAGAGGATTCCCTAGCCTGCAGGCCAAATAGGAGCTGGAAGGTGACTTAGAACAACTTGAAGGCTAATTATCATGTCATTAGTTTAAATCTACACTGCAGTTCGCCCCACAAATGGGCTTTCGGAGAGGCTCATGGGAGGTCTGCATGAGCATTAAGACTCAGATCATATAATTCCCACCTGTCTCTCAAAATTGTTCCAAGATGACTGCTGAACCATGAGGAGAGCCCAATTCAGACAACTACAGAATAAGACCCCAAACCATAACCAAGGCCTTTCATAGTAAGGGGCCTGTTCATTATCTTGTTCTTGCTTTGTAAACCTATATTGTGCTCATGCTTTGTACACATATTGCATCCTTCCTCAATAAACTTCATTTCACACTTGCCTTGCTTTGGGGTGGGTGTGATTGTTCTTCAGCCAAGAGCACACCAAGAATTGCGAACAAGACTGCCAAACCTCCACGAGACCAACCTGGACCACATAGCTCCTGTCCAAGGCACATGTGTGAGCCCAGTAGATATCAGCTGAGCCTGCCCTGAAGTAGCAGAGCCTCCCAACTGCTGCATACACTCCAGAACAATAGTGAACAATAGTAAATATTTGTTACTTTAAGCCTCAATATTTCATGCTGGTTTGTTTTGCAGCTAAGGCTAACTTATTATAGTAGCATTCCCTTTACCCTTATGCTCCATGACAATCTGGTAATATTACTCCCAAAGTTTATGGAGCTACCATTATACTCTGAAGGCATTTTGCTGAAACACAAAATTTATTCCTAATCTTTGCCCAGTATCTCTTGCTATAACATTTTCTCCCTGAGATCCCTGAGAAGTTGCCTCAAGCATCCCGAATCTAACACAGATACTATGTGCAAATAACCTAGTGGTTTGATTCTTAAATGTATCTCTTCTGTTTTGAGAAAAGAAAATGATAGTATATAAAATTCCCTCTTCAGGAGCATCCAAATACAGAAAAGTATATTGCAGAGAGAAGGCAAAGTTCAATTGATTGAATTTCAACCATCAGTTGAGATATTATGGCCAATATGGGTTTTTTAATATACCTTAAAATTAAATAAATACATTTATCAAACTAATACCATTTCCACAGCCAGAGCCAGTTTAGGCCGAAGCCGTCAAATTTCCTAGGGCACAAAGCTTAAGAAGAAATTTATTTCCAAGGTTGTACAAGTGCATGATAAGTACCTGAAAGTGATCGCCTCTTTATATTTTGGGCCCCTGACATCCGTTTGTCTCCTTTTTGTCTCACTGTTATAGCCTGTGTTTTGTTCAAGGTTGCAACCAACAGTGTCTTACTATAATCTTAGCAAACACAGTGGTGAGTACAGTGCCCTATATGATGCCATGGACCAGGGCTGAGATTAGGGCAGCTGGAGCCTAATGTAAAGAGGCAATCACTTTAAGACGGTATGTTTACATATGAGTTCTTGCCTTGCTCTAGGGAGTGAATCCTGAATGTTCTGAGTTAGGATAAATCTAAGTCAGGCATGATGCCCCATGATCCTTGCCAATGATGGGTTCCCATGATCATGTGCTTTAATTCTGATGAGTAGGAACTGGAGGAATTCTGCTGGGCTCCTCCTGAGAGCAGTAAACTCACTAATCAAAGGGAATCCACAGGAGGGAAGTTCCTGGCTTTTGCTGGACCTGGTCCTGTTTGCAGATGATACCTAATCCTGTTACAACCTTTTATGGATTGCTGACATGCTGGCAATGGTACATTAGTACCTGGGGCCTTAATGAAACTGCTGGTCTGCTAAATTAACTGGAGATGAATGTTCCTTCTGTACATTTATTTTAATGTGAGATAAAATTTTAAGCCACTTTTAGTTAAGTTTCTGTTAATTGAAGCTGAAAGTATCTTAACTGATGATGTAACCTGATACTCTGAGTTTAAAGAAAGAGAGTTTTGCCTGTGGGGGAGACTGCCATTTTTTTTTTAACATTTTGCACAGCATAAAAATATCTCTTTTCATTAAAGCATGGTTCAAGAAGCAACAAACAACTTACTAGGCCTGAGATCTTATGAATCTACATAATTTAAATTCTGGGGTGTGCTGCACAGCTATACACTTGATATTAATGGATTCAAAAAGGAACCTGCAACCTTTTGTTACAGAAAGGACATCTCAGAACACCAGGGTGAGAAACATAGGTGCTAAGAAGCAGAAGACCTCTGTTTTATCCTTTGAAAACAAGTATGGTGGAAGAAAGGGGGGTCACTTGTATTTAATTGACTGAGATATATATCAGCAATGGTTTAGAAAAGCTTGCTGAGTGCCTACTTGATGGCTACTTAGCTATAGTCATCAGTCAGGAAAAGACATGCCCTGCTCCTAGTGACTTTAACTCTAAGAGGAATCAGAGATATGAGATGAAGACAATGATACTCTGTCTGTGTGTGTTTTACAACTCGAGTTTCTCTCCATGGTTCTGTGTCAGCTGTGCACTAGGAGTATGAAATCAGGGAGGAAGTACTAAGGGGAGGGACAGGAAGCTGGAGAACCGGATGAGGGACAAGAAATTCTGTAAAATGTGAAAGGAGTACAAGAATAAAATGAACTATGAGGAAGACAAGAGGGATCGAATCAAGAGGAGTAGGCAGAAAGGGAAATGATAATAATTGGCCACTTACCACTTGCGAGGCACTTTAACATGCTTCCTCATTGACTCTTCACGACAATCCTGGTTGTGTTTTTACCTCGATTTACAGATAAAGAAACCAAACCTCAGTAAGCTTGTGTGACTTGCCCAGCTAAGTGACAGGGTTGGGATCCAAATCCAGGCCTACTCTGTCACATTCCCATACCCCCCACGCAAGAATCTTTGAGTTCAGAAAGTGAGCTGCAAAGTCAGCAAGACAGGAGTGAAACATAAAATCTGCTATTAAATAAAACTTAGATCTAGAATATTTCATGGTGTGAGTGAAATGCAAGACCAAAGGAGTTGACTGATCTGACAAAAAGGGTGAGGGGGGAGATGGGTTTCCTAGAGACACAGGGACTCAAATGTAGCCTTGAGTATGTCAATTCCATTGGAAGGGGTTCTGCTACCAGATAGAGAGGAAGAAAAAGTGGTGGAGACCATGGATGTGCTGGGATTGAGGGGTTGGAGGTATAATTGGCCTCTCCAGTGACTCAGTACCTGAAAAGTTATCCCCATGGTCAGTAGAAAAAGGGGGAGAGAGAGGGACCTGGATGAGTGTGGCAGTGGTTCTGTGTTTTCATCTGCAACACGATTCTGTTGGCCTCTCTCAGTCCTTATCCAGAACCCAGCTTTCTGTCCAAGGTGGAAAATCTTCTGATGGAGAGAACATTTCCCAAGTATAGATACAAAGGGGTTGTGCTTCTGCTCACGGTCTATGGGTTAGCTCTTCCAGGGGCAGCTAGCCAGCCACGAAGTATTGCCGCATGTTATCAGAACAGGACAAAGGTGGTCAGACCTCTGTCTCATACAACGTGTATGCACCATACAACCATCCCTTTTCACAGGCTCCTTACATTCAACACATCCCAACCTGAACTTGTTCTCTTTTCTCTTGTTGCTCTCTTGCCTTCCTAACCATAGGCAATGACATGAAGGCAGCATGCCAGGAACCATGGCAACCTCCTGGACTCTTGCCTCTCCTCCTGTAACATAGCACTGTTTCCTCCAAGCTTCTTTCTTCAATTATTCTCTCACCTATTAACTGCTTTCATACATATGTCATTGCCCTTTATCAGGTCTTCCCCATATCTCATCTGGAGCCTTCCTGCTGATCTCTTTCTTCTAGTCTAGCCCCTTTCAAGTTCAGCACTCCTTAAACACCACTACTCAGGGTAAACTACAAACCAACACTTTTATTTTTTTATTGGTTAAAACTAGTACTTTTTTAAAAAATTAAATCATACCTGGGTACATTAATGCAATCATAAGGTACAATGTACTGGTTTTATATACAATTTGAAATGTTTTAATCAAACTGGTGAACATAGTCTTCATGGCATTTTCTTAGTTATTGTGTTAAGACATTTATATTCCACACTTAGTAAATTTCACATATACCCTTGTAAGAAGCAACATAGGTGTGGTCCCACCCATTACCCTCCCTCTACCCATCTTTCCTCCTTCTTTCCCCTCCCTCTCCTTTTTCCCCTTCCTCTTGGGTTATAACTTTAATATGAAAGCTATAAATTGGTTTCATAGTAGGGCTGAGTACATTGGATACTTTTTCTTCCATTCTTGAGATACTTTGCTAAGAAGAGTATGTTCCAGCTCCATCCATATAAACATGAAAGACATAAAGTCTCCATCTTTTTTAAGGCTGCATATATTCCATGGTGTACCCATACCACAATTTATTGGGGAAAAGGCTCCCTATTTAACAAATGGTGCTCATGAACTGGCTGGCGACCTGTAAAAGACTGAAACTGGACCCATACCTTTTGCCATTAACTAGAATAGACTCTGACTGGATTAAGGATTTAAACTTAAGACATGAAACTATAAAAATACTAGAAGAAAGTGCAGGGTAAACATTTGAATAAATCTGCCTAGGCGAATATTTTATGAGGAGGACCCCTGGGAAATTGAAGCAACACCAAAAATATACTACTGGGACCTGATCAAACTAAAAAGCTTCTGCACAGCCAAGAACACAGTAAGTAAAGCAAGCAGACAGCCCTCAGAATGGGAGAAGATATTTTCAGGTTATGTCTCTGACAAAGGTTTAATAAGCAGAATCCACGGAGAACTCAAACGTATTAGGAAGAAAAGAACAAGTGATCCCATCTCAGGGTGGGCAAGAGACTTGAAGAGAAACTTCTCTGAAGACAGGCACATGGCCTACAGACATATGAAAAAATGCTCATCATCCTTAATCATCAGAGAATGCAAATCAAAACTACTTTGAGATATCATCTAACTCCAGTAAGATTAGCCCACATCACAAAATCCCAAAACCAGAGATGTTGGCGTGGATGTGGAGAAAAGGGAACACTTCTACACTGCTGGTGGGAATGTAAACTAATACATTCCTTTTGGAAAGATGTTTGGAGAACACTTAGAGATCTAAAAATAGACCTGCCATTCAGTCCTACAATTCCTTTACTAGGTATATATCCAGAAGACCCAAAATCACACTATAACAAAGATGTTTATACCAGAATGTTTATTGCAGCTCAATTATTAATTGCTAAGTCATGGAAGAAGCCCAAGTGCCCATTGGCCCTCGAATGGATTACAGGTGTCCTCTAACTACTGCCTGTGGGCCACATGTGGCCTGCCTAGGACATTTATCTAGCCTGCCGGGTGTTTTTGTCACCACTGCCTGTCCTGCTTAGCAGCCAACTCATCCTGGGGCTCAGTCTGGCCCTCCAATGGTCTGAGGGACAGTGAACTGGCCCCCTGTTTAAAACGTTTGAGGATCCCTGGATTGATAAATTGTGGTATATGTACACCATGGAGTATTATGAAGCCTCAAAGAAAGATGGAAACATGGAGCTGGAACATATTCTTCTTAGCAAAGTATCTCAAGAATGGAAGAAAAAGTATCCAATGTACTTAGTCCTACTATGAAACCAATTTATAGCTTTCTTATGAAAGTTATAACCCAATTCTAGCCCCCAAAAGAAGGGGAAAGGGGAAAAGGAGGGGAGGGGAGAAAAGGGTGAGTGCAAGGAGAGTAATTGGTGGGAACACACCTACAGTGCATCTTACAAGGTACATGTGAAATTTACTAGGTGTAGAATATAAACATCTTAACACAATAACTAAGAAAATGCCATGAAGGCTATGTTAACCAGTTTGATGAAAATATTTCAAATTGTGTATAAAACCAGAACATTGTACCCCATGTTTGCATTATTGTACACAGCTATGATTTAATTAAAAAAAAAGAAAAAGTAAAAGAAAAAAATTAACTGGATGTAGTGGTGTGTACCTGTAATCTCAGCTACTCAGGCTGAGTAGAGAGAGATCCTGTTTCAAAAAAAAACAGATAAAAGAAAAAGGCTCTATAATGTTCTACAGAATCTCATTTAATTTCTTTCTGTCCTGTATTTCCAAACTTATATTCAGCTAGTATTTTCACATAGCAAGTGTTTTTGAGAGACATAAGATCCAGAGGGCTGGGGTCTTACTATTTATATCCCCTTCCCATATTTGTATGTTGAAATCTGAACCCTCAAGGTTATATTATTGGGAGGTGGATTCTTTGAGGGGGTGATTAGATTATGGAGGCAGCACCCTCAGGATTGGCATCAGTGCCTTTACATAAGAGATCATGTGAGAGCCAGGCCAGCACCACACTCCTGCTTAATTATAGAACTTCCCTATTTCACCCCCACCATTTTGAAAGACCCCACCGCCATCTTAGTTCAGCTTCCCCTAAAACTAGGCTTTTCCCCGAAATCAAGCACCCTAGCCAGTCAATCAGAAGGACAGCCCACCCTGTTGCTCCACACTATCCCAGACCCCCACCCCACACCCCTCGTGATTAATTCCCATACCGCTCTTGCTCCACACTACCCCAGACCCCCACCTCACACCCCTCGTGATTGATTAAGAAATACCCCTATGCCAATCAAGAGCCTCCCCATACCTCCCCATACCCTGACCATCAATCACCCCAACTTCCCCATGCGCCGACCCCCAATGAAAATTGTACCCCACCCTTCTTGCCTTTTGTACCCTATAAAACTTGCTGGACCCTGGGTTTGGGGCTCCCTCTCGCTGGAGAGTCCTAGCCTAGGCTTGAAATAAAGCTCACCTCTTGCTGTTTACATCGGTGTGGCCTTGGACTGTTTGACTGGGGATTTCTTGAGGGAAATTTCCAGGCATAACAATCACAGCGAGCCAGCCTGCTCCTTCTACCACATGAGGACACAGTGAGAAGGCACCGTCTATGAACCAGAAAGCAAGCTTTCATCAGACACCGAATCTGCCATCCACCTGGCAATGCTCAGCCTCCAGAACTGTGAGCAAAAAATTTCTGTTGTTTATAAACCCAAATGCACTAGGGCACAGGGAGAGTAGCTGGCTTGCTCTAAGTCACAGGATGAAAGGAATGTCATAGCAAGAGTTATAACTCAGCTCTCTACTGATCCACCTTAGTACCAATGACGATAATAATCATGGAGCCATGGCATTGTTTTTTTTTTGAGACAGAGTCTCACTTTCTGCCCCTGATAGTGCCATGGCATCATAGCTCACAACTTCAAAATTTTGGGCTTAAATGATCCGCTTGCCTCAGCCTCCCAAGTAGCTGCAACTAGAGGCAGCTGCCATACCACTCAGCTGTCTTTTAGACATAGGGTCTCACTCTTGCTTAGGCTGATTTCAAACTCATGAGCTCAGGCAATCAACCTGCCTCAGCCTCCCAGAGTGCTAGGATTACAGGCATGAGCCACCATGCCTGGCCTTAGAGCCATGGTATGTTAACTGTCAAGGCCTCAGCTGTCATCTAGTGCAAACCCTTCCTGAGAAAATTGAAGCCCAAAGAGGAGAGATTTCCCAAAGTAGCAAAGCAAGCTACTTTATTTTTCCTATTTACAAAAAACGTACACCCAGGCTCAACTCCTATAGCTCAGTGGTAACAGCGTCAGCCACATACACTGTTGGCTGGCGGGTTCAAGCCCAGCCCGGGCCTGCTAAACAACAATGACAACTACAAAAAAAAAAAAATAGCTGGGCACTGTGGTGGGCACCTATAGTGCCAGCTACTAGGGACACGAGGCAGGAGAATCGCTTAAGCCCAAGAGTTTGAGGTTGCTGTGACCTGTGACGCCATAGCACTCTACCAAGTATGACATGGTGAGACTCTGTCTCCAAAAAAAAAAAAAAAATGTACACCCAAATTACCTACTAATTGATATGAAATAATAAATGATTCAGCCCTGGTGGTAGAGCTCTGCAACAAATCACAACACATATTTTTCTTTTCTTTTTTTTTTTTTACAACACATATTTTTCAAGGTCGATTCCTTCCTTCCTTCCTTCCTTCCTTCCTTCCTACCTTCCTCCCTTCCTTCCTCATAGCATATAGCTCATAGCAACCTGAAACTCTTGGTGATCCTCAAGTGATCCTCCAGCTTCAGCCTCCCAAGTAGCTGGGACTACAGACACCTGCCACAGTGAACCTGGAATTTAGGCATCCACCATGATGCCTGGCTAATTTTTCTGTTATTAGTAGAGATGGGGGTCTCACTCTTGCTCAGGCTGGTCTTGAACTCCTGAGCTCAATCAATCCACCTGCATTGGCCTTCCAGAGTGCTAGGATTATAGGTATGAGCCACTGTGCCCAGCCTAAAGTAGATTTCTTAACAAAAATAATAAGCCACAAATTTTGCAAGTTGTTTTGTATCCTGCAAATTTATTGAATTCATTTATCTGTTTGTTTGTTTTTTAGCAGAGATTTCAGGGTCTTCTATATATGTGTATACAGTCATGTCACCTGTAAACAGAAACACTTTAACTTCTTCCTTTCCAATTTGCATGCATTTTCTTTCTTTCTCTTACCCGATGATGCTGACAAGGACTTCTAGGACTATGTTGAATAGAAAAGTGGGCATCCTTGTTTTGTTCCAGCTCTTAGAGGAAGAGCTTTCAACTTTTCCACATTTGGTATGATATTAGCTGTGGGTTTGCCATCTGTGGCCTTTATCACGTCAAGGTACATTCCTTCTACACCTAAGTTGTTAAGAGTTTTTATCATGAAGGGATGCTGAAATTTTTTAAGTGTTTTTTTGCATTTATTGAAATGAGCATATGATTTTTATCCTTCATTCTGTTAATGTGATGTATTATGTTTATTGATCTACATATCTTTTCATTCCTGGGACGAATCCTATTTGCTCAGAGTGAATGATTTCTTTTTTTAATGTGTGGTTGAATTCAGTTCATGAATTTTTTTTGGGGATTTTTGTTATCTATGTTCATCAAGGACATCGTCCTATAGTTTTCTTTTTTTATATTGTGTCTTTGTCTGGTTTTGGCATCAGGATAATTTGCAAGCTCTGTAGAATGAATTTCGAAGTAGCCTTCCTCTTCAGTTTTGGGGGGAATAGTTCGAATAGAATTGGTATTAGTTCTTCTTGAAATATTTCTCAGCAGTGAAGTCATCAGGTCTTGAGCTTTGCTTTGATGGGAGACTTTATATTACTGATTCAATCTTGTTACTTGTTCCTGGTCTGTTCAGATTTTCTGTTTCTGAACAGAAACAGTCTTGATAGGATTCAGTCTTTTTTATTATTATTAAATCAGAGCTGTGTCCATTAATGCAATCATGGGGTACAGTGTGCTGGTTTTATATAGGATTCAGTCTTGATAGGTTGTGCACGTCCTGGTTTATCCCTTCCTTCTAAGGGATACAATTTGTTGGCATATAATTGTTCACAATAGTCTCCTGATTTTTGTGTATCTCAAAACTTTGGTAATGACCCATGTGACCTCATGTATGTGGAATCTGAAGAAGCTGATCTCAGAGAAGTAGAGTAGCATAGTGGTTACTAGAGGCTGAGAGGGCGATGGGGAGGAATCCATAGAGATTTGTCCACAGATACAAAGTTACAGTTTAATGGGAGGAATATGTTCTTGTGTTCTATTGTACAGTACAGTGACTATGATTAACAACACTATATTATATATTTCAAAATAGCTAAAAGAGAGAATTTTGAATGTTCTCACCCTGAAAAAATGGTAAATGTATGAAGTGATAGATATGCCAAGTACCCTGATTTGATTTTTACACCCTGCATATATCCACAGGAACACCATGCTATGGCCAGTAAATCTGTGCAATTATTATGTGCCAATCAACAAAAATTAAAAAAAAAATGCAGATAATAATAAGCCATATGTCACACCCTTATTGGAGGTAAAGTAGGGTTAATTCCTTATTGTATTCAACTTAAGTTTATGATGACTCTCACTTTGCTAAAGAACATGAATCATTCATAGCAAGGTATTTCTTATAATTGATCTGATTTTATGCATTTTTTCTGAGTTAATACAGTGTCATTCCACACTTAGAGCTTATAATTTTCTATGGGATTTTAACACAAAGTAAAATATACATAAACAAACCAAAAATCATATGTTCTCCCCATGAAAACTATTTTTTTTTTTTTTTGAGACGGAGCCTCAAGCTATCCCCCTGGGTAGAGTGCCATGGCATCACAGCTCATAGCAACCTCCAACTCCTGGGCTCAAGCGAGTCTCCTGCCTCTGCCTCCCAAGTAGCTGGGACCACA
>CAUYQV010122047.1:0-14574 GCA_963574575.1 Galagoides demidoff
TAAAAGAACAAAACAATAAATATTAAAAAAAAAATATCCCGGGGTTTCCGTGTATTCCCCAATTTGCCGCCTGGTTGGGTGTTTATGGCAGCATAATTGTTTGAACCCAGAGTAATGTGGTTCCTGGGCGATTTACAAAACAGCACAATGTACCCCATGTTGGCATCAATGTACACAGAAACCAATTAATAAAAAAAAAAAAAAAAGAAAAGAAGGAAGAACAGGTCATAAGCCTTGGACCTCAGGTGGCTGAAGGAGAGAATGTATTTGGTGAGTGCCATATCTTTGCATCTTTCAATGACACCTTTGTTCATGTCACTGATCTTTCTGGCAAGTGAGTATACCTGGGATGAAAGGCACAAAACCCAGCTAGCAAAGAGGCTGAGGGGAGAAAGGACCCTGGGACTGGGAAGCAGTTCTTTCTAAAGAATTACTGTTTTGGTGAGAAAACAGGTTAGCTCATTTAGTTTGCAAATAAGGTGATTTTGTAGCAGTTAAAAGAAAGGAGGAGACACAGTCTATTCTTACAGTGTGATAGTATATGAGGTGTTAGTATGAAGTTTAGCTATATTCACCTCTGCTAGATCATGAACCCCATGAAGGCAGATCCCGTGGTGGTCTTGTTTGGGATGAGTATTCATGTTTAAGTTGTTCATCACCTGCCATACCTGAGCTGTGTTGCTGTTTACTCATTAGGACATGAAACTCAGTGAACCCTTGTTGGACAAGGAAGAAATGACCCTCTGCTTTTGTCTGTCCCCAGAGAAACCATCTGCCGAGTGACTGGTGGGATGAAGGTGAAAGCTGACCGAGATGAATCCTCACCATATGCTGCCATGTTGGCTGCCCAGGATGTGGCCCAGAGGTGCAAGGAGCTGGGCATCACTGCTCTACACATCAAACTTCAGGCTACCAGAGGAAATAGGACCAAGACCCTCGGACCAGGGGCCCAGTCAGCCCTCCGAGCCCTGGCCTGCTCTGGTATGAAGATAGGGTGGATTGAGGACATCACCCCCATCCCCTCTGACAGCACCCGCAGGAAGGCGGGTCACCGCGGTCACCGTCTGTGAACTGGACTCCTCATTATATTTTGCGTTAATAAATTGCCATGGTATAAATAAACTATTTCAACTCTAAAAAAAAAAAAACCCCAGAAACTAAAAAAAGTGCACAACAGTTTTCTATGGAGTACTCACCTTTCTTTGAATTCTCAAAGAAACCCATATCTCAAAACATTAAAAACTACTGATCTTAAAAAAAGAGGGTTTAGAAGGAAACTGACATTCTGAAGCTCTAGCCATGGGTAGTTACAGAAAAGCTTTTCATCTGACATCTGAAATTTGTGGAATATTCCTGATGAACCCACAATAAGGTGATTAAAAGTTTCTCCAACACCCACAAGCAAACAAACAGCCTGGCCCTGCAGATAGCACAGGGTATGCCTACAATAGGGTCTACTTGCATCACGCAACCCTCCACCATGAGGCACGACCATCTGGGAGTGAGCGGGCAGGTGAAGGGAATCTGAATGGTGGGCTGTCAGCCACACAAATCCTGAACCAAGGATTTCACAGGCCAGGGGAGAATGGGATCCTCCATTCCTAGGTCTAAGCCCCTGCAGGAGATGTTAAGAGAATAAATAGGCAAAACAACACGTAGACATAAACATTTATTTTTACTGACTATGATCTAAGTCAGCAAAAGAGACAACAAAACTTCAGTTCCCTGGCAGTCCTTCTGGATGACAACACAATGCCTGAGAATAGGGCTAGAATCTCTTCACAAAATCACCTTGTAATCTCTCATCATCCTAGGACAGAACAGTGCCTCTCAGGACTGCAAGAATCTTTTGATGGCTGTCACGTTTTCTCATCCTTGAAGTCAGGACAGACAGATGCTCTTTCACTCTTGCAGTCTGCCAGGTGGAAGGGCACAGTGGCACTGTTGAATCTGCATTAACTGTGGAGTCCAGGATGTTGGCTGGAGGCCTCCCCAGAAAGGACTAAAGCTTTTCTTCAAGGGCTGCTCACTGCTCATGTCACTGCCCACCACCTTTCTCCCCTTAGTTGAGAGGTCTGAAGGACCATCTAATCACAGACAACATGAGAACCCACCATGAAATGAATCACCGCCTGCAGGCCTCCATGGAGACCCATTCTCTAATGCGTATACGTTTCTCGGTCAGGAGCTATACTCACATCAGCGCCGGAGCCTCAGAAAGAATGCATGTTTACACTCTGTACTCTCCAATGGGTAATATTTATCATAAAAATCTAAAACATACTCTTCAGTCTTGAATCCAAATTTCTGGTACAGCAGCATAGCGGGATTGCTTGCCGAGACGTGAAGGGTTACATCCTTGCCCATGCAGGTCTGCCAAAAGAGTGGAAAAATAAAAGATTAAAATAGAAAGGCCTGAGGGAATATGAGTAGGTGAAGAAACTCTTTTTAAGTACAGTAGTTAATTATGGAAACTGGAGAAATCAGAAACTGAGGCTGGGACACTGCAACGCCCAGCAACAGCTAGAAAACAAGTAATATTTTGCTGCTGATCAAAACATTCACAGGACTAAGGACACCAGATAGTGTTCTGAGCTTTTTTACTTTTTTGAAGCAAACAGCCAAGGGAGATATTTTATTGCCAATTTTATTATTGTTTGTAATTCAATTACATTTTCTTTTTTTTGAGACAGAGTCTAAAGCCATTGCCCTGGGTAGAGTGCTGTGGCATCACAGCTCACAGCAACCTCCAACTCTTGGGCATAAGCTATTCTCTTGCCTCAGCCTCCCAAGTAGCTGAGACTACAGGTGCCCACTACAATACCCGGCTATTTTTTGTTGTTGTTGTAGTTGTCATTGTTGTTTAGCAGACCTGGGCCGGGTTTTGAACCCACCAGCCCTGGTATATGTGGCTGGCGCCCTAACCACTGAGCTACAGGCACCGAGCCATTTCAAATACTTTAAATATGTCAAACACATCAATACCCAACACTATGACAACTTTAAAGGCATAAAGAACAAAGTAAGTTTTTTCTTTTTTAAATTAGATGGTATCTGGTACCCTCTCAAAACCTGCAAAAATTCCCTTCCTAGACCTGCTAAAAAAGATGCTAAGCTGTATGTACAAATAGAAAATACTAAGAATCTAATCATGAAACCTGAGGACCTTCCACAGCCCTTCTGAGTCCCAAGGTCCAACTTCCATTTCTCTAAAACCGGCAGAACTAGCTCCTTAGAACTGAGATTTCTAATTAGCTGGGTGTTATAGTGGACACCTGTAGTCCCAACTGCCTGGGAGGCTGGGGCAGAGGGATCATTGAACCCAGGAGTTTGAGGTTGCTGAGAGCTCTGATGATGCCATGGCACTCTATCTAGCCTGGGCAACAGAGTGAGACTCTGTCTGAAAAAAAAAAAAGAAAAAAAAGAGTACATTCACCTTCACCTTTTTCTCCCACTCCTTTTTAACTGATTGTCCAGGGAACCTTGTGCACTAATTTATTGACATTTAGATTTTTGCAAAAGAGCTAAAAGATCCAGTCCTCATACAGATGTAAATAGCCTACCCTGATGTGGCCTAGTGAAGCAAGGGTCTGGCACTAAGGGAAATGAGACGTGGATGGTAGAAAGATCAAGCTAATAAGGAGGGACTTGTCTACTGGCAATTTCTGTTTTCCTATGAAAAGGAAAATTTTAAATCCCTTACGAATTTGGTATACTCACATCTCAGAGAACTACAACAGAAGTGCAGACTTACATTTGAAAATTAATGTTAACCCTTTGTGTCTAGTTTGGAGCTTCTTGTATTTGTCTAAAAACTACAAGCCAGAATTTTGTATCTCCTTTGATAAAAAGTGTGTATAATGTAAAGTAGTTTTGCATGTTCTTGTGCTGCACATGGGCAATTTTTAAAAATTTTTTTAAAGACTTGAAGCAGAATCTTGTAATTTGTGTAAATGACAAGTATAAAATCCTACCATAAAATGCTAAAAAATATGCACTGTTTCAAATAAAACCAAGAAATGCAGGATTAAAAAAAAAAAAAAAAAAAGAACTGAGATTTCTACAATTGACCTAATCTTAAGGGAAAGAGTAATAATCATTCTGTCAACACAAAAGTCACATAAATTAAGGATTTGTTTTTAATGGTGAAGACACTGAAATACTGAAGATTTAAAGTCCTTAAGATTTACAAGCCTTGGTTCCCCTAAGACTCTGTTTAAGAACTCCTCTGTCAGGCTCGGCGCCTGTGGCTCAACCGGCTAAGGCGCCAGCCACCTACACCTAAGGTGGCGGGTTTGAATCCCCAGCCCGGGCCCGCCAAACAACAATGATGGCTGCAACCAAAAAAATGGCCGGCATTGTGGCGGGCACCTGTGGCCCCAGCTACTTGGGACGCAGAGGAGACTCGCTTGAGCCCAGGAGTTGGAGGTTGCTATGAGCTGTGATGCCATGGCACTCTACCCAGGGGGATAGCTTGAGGCTCTGTCTCAAAAAAAAAAAAAAAAGAACTCCTCTGTCAAAGGCCATCTTAACAGCTCCTTTCTTTTCTCTGCATAACTCACACTGTGCATCCAAACACATTTTTAGGACAAAAGAGCATTACCAAGGACAAGAGCCTGTGGTAAGTTTTTAAAGTCAGTTTTACGGGGTGATGTCAGTGTTCTTTAGACTGCAAAGACATAACATCCACAGTCTGACCATGCCAGCACCAAGGACTACCAACTAAGAACCTCCTGTGTGGGCTCTGAGGCGTGTGGCCAGACTGGGGGCAAGGTGCCCACATACAGTGACCAACACTCCTCCACCCACCCAGCAAACCCTCAGCAAGAACAGACTCTGCGCCAGGCCTTCACCAGGCACCAACAACACAGACATGTCAAAGGACCATCCTCAGACCCTCACTGGTAACTGATAAAGCAGAAAACTCCCATAAGCTGTTAGGATAGACAGATGAACACAGACTGGAGATCAAGTCCATGGGTGGCTGGGGCAGAGAAAGAGCGGCGTGGTAGAAATGACAGGGACAGTCTCAGGAGAAAACAAGGACCCGAGGCAGCACATGCTAACTCCCCAGGAGTCACAGACTCAAGAGAAAAGAAAGTAATTTCCAGGACATGGTTCTCAAGGCTCCCGCCAATATTTGGGGATTATTAAGCAACTGTCAGTAAAAAGCTGGAAAAACAGGCTGGGCATGGTGGCCCATGCTATAATCCCAGCACTCTAGGAGGCCGAGGCGGGTGGATCGCCTCAGCTCAGGAGTTTGAGACCAGCCTGAACAAGAGCAAGACCCTATCTCTACAGAAAAACTAGCCGGGCACTAGATAAAAGTTACTAGAAAAACTGGAAGGAGGACGCTCGCATCCTTTTTTTTAATGTTAGCATTTAAAGATTTGGTATATCTTCTTCAAGGTGATAAATTCTAATTCATCACTAGAATCAAGTCTTAGAAGCTTCATATCAGCTTATAGTGAGAGTAAAAGTGAAAAATGATCAGCAATAATAGAATGCACACTACTTTTGATACAGTTGTGCAAAAATGTCTATAACAATAAAACCACAGTTCCACTCCCACTTCTCAGTGCTGTGACGTGATTCTAAGGGGAGAAGTTACTCTGCTTCAGGTCCTCCTCTTGGTGTTTTCTGATTTTATTTACTACACATGTTCACAAAGGAGTTTCTTTGAAACCTGGGTCTCAATAATCATCTAATTTTGGAGGGTCAGAGATTTTGTCTGCATGCTTTAATAGCCTTGTAAATGGCTGATGACTGCCTTCTTTCACACAGAAACCCATCCCCTTGGACCACGCTGGAAGAACCAGCTCAGCCCCTATTCCTCCTCCCAGTCTTCCAGGTGTGCTTAGATGCAAGATGGCAAATTAGAAGCACAAACAACATACCTGAATCAGGTGATAGATCATGAAAGTCGCAATCCCAGCTCTTCTCCATTCAGGATGGACAAACAGAAATGAAATGTAAGCTTCATTGTATTTCACATCGGGAACCATGAAGCCAAAGGCAATGATGACTTTTTTATAAAGGACAACAACACTGAAATCTGGGTACTGCAGGCACTCAGACAGGTCAATGCCTAAAGACAGAAACAGCCAGAGAGTCAAACTGTGTGCCTTTTGCAATTAATGAACACCAAGATGTTCAGTCTGTACCTATAACTACACCTGCATGCTAAAAAATCAAAATAATAAAAATAATAGAAGCAAAGTATTACCACAGATATCACACATTCAGATCATGAAAATAAAAAAGTATTTTAGAAAATATCAAAATTAACATAGTACTTTATAAATACATATGTTAATAGAAGAAGGGAAGGATAGAGTGGGTAGTAGTGCACAGACTCAGAACTGGACACACCTGACGCTGAACTCAGCCTCCTCTTCCACATGTGTGACCCGGCACATTTAAAAATGTCTCAGGGCCTCAGTGTCTGCAACATACCTAGGCCTGAGGGAGTTGGGGTAAAGACTCCCTGCGAGGGCTCACACCAGACTCCTTGCCACAGACACATACAATTTATAAACCATCATAAGAATGCTGCCTTTCACAACAAAGAAGCAGATAACAATTCTATGCATGATGTATGGAAAACATCTAACACGAGGCCAGGAAGCAGAGATATTCCCAAAATGTTACTTTGGGCCCAGGACCACTCCCAAAAGAACGAGGACTCTGTCACCACATGCACTGTTACATCATCATCAGACAGTAACGACACCACAGCTCGAAACTTGGTAAAACGCTATCTAACGTCTGGAAGACATGTATTCTTTCCTTAAGTTTCCTTATTATGTAACAGATTCACAAAGAATATGTTTATATCTGCCAATTAAAATGTGTTCCTTTGGTCTTCAGAGAAAATTGTTTTAAGGCTGATAAAATGACAAATCATAATGAGTTTACTCTTATTCTCAATGTCTGTGATCAAGGTATTTGGCTTTGTAGAAACACCCGTTGACGCTACTAACACTCTTTAAGCAATATAATTAAACAAAACATAAAGAATTAGTAAGCCAAAACCAAAGTGTCCAAACATACCCAAGTTACCAGCCCGTGTATTTCTCATAGACATTACCTGGTATCTAAATATATGCAGAAGCAAAACAGGGTGAATCTGTTATTCTGGAAACAGAGACAAGCAGGAAAGAGAAACAAAAATACTGTTTATTACTTGAATTGCTGGCTTCTTCTTGATTTTAGGAAAGCAAGAGGTATTATACTTTTCTGTTAAAAGACACAAACTAAACAAATCATGAGTAAAGGTCTTAGGGTCACGTGACATACACTAATTTTAAAGAGTATGAGAATGAACAACACAGAAAAATTATCTGCCTGGTTTGGAAGCAGAAACATACCAGGCCAGAAAAACTCCTGACACATAGAGTTGATCGTCGGGATGTGGTTGGGCCGGACATAGCAGTAATCAAGAGGTGCATCGGGCTCAGGTGTCCAGTGAGGGTCACTCCTGTGCAGATGGGAGCGAATCTGTGACAGGAGCTGTAGTTTGGGTGGCTTTGTTTCATAATCACGCCTCCAGTACCACAGAAAATAAACAAAGTCAAGTCAAGAAAAATATCCCATGCTATTCCTAGTTTTTGACTCACATAAACTCTTAAATCTTGAAATTTTAAATTATTTGGCACCGATTTATATGGCATCTAGCTTGAGGCTAGTTATAAACTTTTCTGGTATGAAATCTAAAATTCACTTTGTACCTACCAGGGCCTGTACTAGGTGCCTTAATGTGGCACAGAGAGGAAACAAAACAGCATCGGGTTCAAACTAAGGAGTGCTAAGACACAGGTGTGCATCCCCAATGCCAGTGGAGGCCAAACTGGGGAACACTGACTTTGCCAGGCGGTTGGAGAGCACCAGAGACAAGGTGACCCTGAGGCAGACTCACAGACTGTCCAGGAATGCAATGCCGGCCTGGGGGCTCAGGGCAATCATGGAGCTGCAGCGCTCCTGTGGCCCCAGGCAGGCAACAGTGCTCACTCATTTCAGTGCCAGACACCGCCGGGCCTCTCTAGCAAGCTAAGCTTCCACTCCACTGCCTGGACAGCAAACCTCATCGTTAGAAACTGTCCCAACATCCAGTCCTCAGATAGGCTCGAATGAGGTATTTTTCCTATTTTTTCATTTTACAGACTACTAAATACATACAACTTTAATACTTAAAACAAAACAATGATTATGATAATCACAAAGGAATCTAACAGTTCACTTATTCTTGCTTTTTAAATTTCTTTCAAAGGACCATTTTCTACAAAAAAGTATAGTTGAAACAAGCAGAGAAATTTGAAATGGAGCAGTTTTTGGTCTTTATTCTCTCCAACTGAAGAACAAGGTACAGAAATCACAGTCACTATCCCTCATGACATAGTTGATATCACACCTCTTCTCCATATACCTGATATAAGGTTTCAAGATCCGAGAAGTATAAGGGCTGACAATACTTTGGTCCACAGCCATATCCTCTGATCCCACCAAACGATATAAAAACTTGGTGGTTTGGTGCCTAAATCCTTTTCTGGATGGCAAAGTAGTCTGTGAAAAAGAAACACTGGTTATATAGAAATAAAATTACTCAGAGGATTGCTTAATTTCCATATGTATTCAAATTTACATATGAAATTTCCATTTCTATGTGTCAGAAAAGTCTTTACATTACTGATTTGGAAAGCTCAAGCTTTAATACTAAGTTTGTAGGCATCTTTGCATAAAACTAAATATGAAAAATTAACCTGTTGTTTAAAAAAACAAGTAACTTTTAAAATTCTGAAGTTATTTAAAAATGTTAACTCATTTAAAGTGAGTGAAAGCTAGGACTGGACACTGGATTCATAGCCTCCCAAGGCTTCATTTTGTAAACGTTATCCTGTAACCTGCTCACTCAATATTAATCAGCCCCAGTATTAAACAGTGGCCTATATATGGCTCACATCACATGACACTCTGTTATCCAAAGAGTCATATCCAATTACTGCTGTCCCTGTATGTGGATTTTTTAAAATACAGCTCTTATTATAGATAAATTTGATAAAAAACAGGAGTTGTGTAGATTATCATCCTAAAACAAATCTCAATAGCAGAGACCCTGCCAGAAGCTCAGGGAGGATGTGGCATTTGCTCCTCATAGACCTGGCGGATCTTACACATTCCCTTCTGAAGCCTGTGAGCTGGACTGCAGACGTGCTACTCCTCAAGGAGAGCCGCTCCTAGGCCTGTCGTGGAGTAACACAACACGTGCAGGTGGGATTTTATACCAAGAGCCCAGATGGACAATTAAAAGGCACATTTTTAAAGTGATCTGCCAAGGGTTGGATGGAGTTTAGAAACCTGAATGGTTTTTGTAGAATCAGATGCTCTTAACCTAGAAAATAACTTTGTTGAAAGAGCAAGATCCTTTCCTCTACAATTTGCTCTCATACTTTCCCCAAACTAGACACAAAGATGTTCAAAGGTTAATTGTGAAATTCTTCCAAGCCCTAAGGTCAGTGTCCAAGTAAAATTCCAGATGTGGGCTCGGCGCCTGTGGCTCAATCGGCTAAGGCGCCAGCCACGTACACCTAAGGTAGCGGGTTCGAATCCCCAGCCCGGGCCCACCAAACAACAATGATGGATGCAACCAAAAAATGGCCGGGCGTTGTGGCGGGTGCCTGTGGTCCCAGCTACTTGGGAGGCTGAGGCAGGAGACTCGCTTGAGCCCAGGAGTTGGAGGTTGCTATGAGCTGTGATGCCAGGGCACTCTACCCAGGGGGGTAGCTTGAGGCTCCGTCTCAAAAAAAAAAAAAAAAAAAAAGAAAAAACACCAATAATTTTAATAGTGGAAAACTAAAATCTTTCCTTAAATTATGAAAAATTTTTGTTACCAACTTAAATACAGAAGGTGCCAAAAAACATATAAACATTTTAAGAAAGGAAACAACTGCATTTAAAATTGTAACACTCAGCATCAACTGGTAACAAAAGATGAATACAAGTCAGGTTGAGCACCTCTTGCAAATGCAGAAGTTATTGAGTATTACAAATACAGGTTTTTCCTTTCTTAAAACGTATAAACATTTTTTTGGCACCCTCAGTATGTGAAAGAAATAGTTTTTCAAACTCCTTCTGAGAGACAAACCTCTAACCTGCACCATGATTCTTGGCATACCTGGAACAAACAGTCCTGTCTGAGTGGGGACCTAGGGAAGCAGCACTTTGGGACTGCTGGCTCCCTGGTGATGTGGATTCAGAAAGCCCAAGAGCCACTGGAGTCCTGAATCAGGTCTCAAGACTGGGAAGAACCAAGACCAGAAAACTGACCACCCACCTCGCCCTTCAACTTATTTCCAGCTGCCCACAGGTAGGTTCCTAGACAATCCAGGACTAGAGTTATTCAGAGAAAACCAAAACAAGGCCTCAACAGCCCTTACTTACTGAGGACACAAGGCTGAGAAAGAGTGCATTTTCAACGGGTAACTGCTATCCTCTTTCAAAGGAAGCACCTTTGGGCACAGAGTGTTAGTCTGGGTGGGAGCCTCACATTTTATGGCCTGAGGACTGGCAAGTGCCGGGTGGGCAGCTGGCAGGACAGCTCACACCTACACAGGGGTGGCAGGCCTTTCGCACACCCAGGTGGGACCCCACACTTCTGAGCTGACTTTCAGCTTTGCTGCGGCTCTGCATGCAGGGTGAGGGCTGATAACCTGTGCTGATGAGGCAGCTGTCTTCTCCACCTGTCTGTCAGAATACTCACAGCATTGACCTGCAAGGATCTTCAAAGGGTTTGCAGAGCAAAAAAGGCAGAGGAGAATTCTCCACTCCACCCTCAGAAACTCTTGAGCAAAGACAACACTCCCCTAGGAGAATAATGCCACTGACAGATAAGTGATGTTCAGCACAAGGGTGTGTTTCTCAGTCACACTCTGCCACCCAAATGCCTGATTGCTTCTAAGACACACCAGTAGCTGCAGAAGCCCAGAGTATTTTTTACCCCTCGAGGTATCAGAAACGCCTATCTCTTTTTAGGAGTCTCCTCCCCGGGGAATCCATGACAGCTAACTCCCATAAACACTTCCCAGCTCTCCTAATAACATTAGCAATATCAGATTTCCTACAGAGTAGAAATACAAGTATTTCCTCAGAAAACAAAAACCAATAATCAGAACCAAAACAATGAATACCCTCCCAGGGGTAAAGGCCTCCACCTGCACTTAGCAGGACACAGTGGGAATCTCTTACCATTGTTCACCTGGCTGTGGACTGCGCTGGGGATTGGTACCACGTGAGTACCATTTTGTGTTACAGTTTTTATTGGTAGCTGGTGTTGACCTAGAGGCGCCTGTTGTACTATGGTGACCGTCTGGACAGGGGTGGTCTGTGACGGCTGAATGATCCGGCTGGCAGCGCCTAATGTGGCATGGCTAATTGCAGGAATAGGTTCTACTTTCACTGAAATTAGAAGAAAAGGAAAAGAAAAGAAACAACATCAATTAATATTACTTGAAAGCTGATAAATATCTCACCACTTTAAAACAGAACACTATCAGTCCTGCTATAAAATGGGGTTTCTTTCTTTTTTGTAGAGACAGGGTCTCACTCTATTGCCCTCCCTACTGAGCCACAGGCACTGCCAATAAATGTTGGCTTTCCTTAAACAGAGGTACAGTGGTGTCACCAGAGTTCACAGCAACCTTATAGGCTCTAGCCATCCTTCCACCTCAGCCTCCCGCGGGACTACAACCACATGCCACCACACCTGGACAAAACGTCTGTCTTTAAAACTAACAATAAATGAGAAAAAGGGCTGAGGATGGACAAACCCCAGGGGGGTCTCAGAGTGTGAAGCTGAAGGGCTTCCTCTCCCATGGCCCACCTTTCACTTCCCTGTGATCACCGTTCTCCTGCGGCTCGGACTTCGTGGGGGCCAGCACAGCTGCCTGAGTGACCACAGCTTGTCCCGCAACAGTATATGTGTTTGCTGGGGCCAGTCCAGTCACACTGGTGACTGACACTGCTGGTAATTGGTGGACGACGTGAACTGTCTGCACAACGGGTGGCTGGGAGGCTGGAGTGGTCACCGGGGCTGCAACTGTGTAAGTGACGGGCTTAACAGCCTGAGGCAGCTGTCGCTGAACAGCAATGAGGACTGGCTGGCTGGGCAGAGGTGACCCTGTGGAGAGCAAGACACGAAGGGCTGAGGCTCACCAGGCTTTCACTGATGCAAGTTCCCTACACATGCTCCTAAACTTAAAATACAGGATGTGGCCCCATTTCACCACAGAAGAGCAAAGTTACAAATGATGAGAGAACTGTATTATTTTAAAAAGCAGATTTAATTCCCATCCCATATCTAACTGCTATTAGTGTCATTTCTGGTCACACTTCTTCCCACAGCTCTTTCTTCGTGGATAGTGCACAGGTAATAGAGGTCGAGTCCTTTAAAATTACGTTCAGTTCTTTGCTTTAACAAAGTTACCCTTGAGTTAAAACTTAAAAAAAGAAAAAAATGCCAATACACAATATAAAAGAAATCATCCTTGTGGGATCAGAAGACCAGGGCCACAGCCATACGGGACCAACACCTCCATCTTGCTGGGTGGATGGAAGCAAAAGGTTCCACAGGGTAGGGCGGGGCTTTTGCCCTGACCTCTGCCCTCCAGCCTGGGGGCTTTGGCTGCAGAGAATGGTATAAGGACATGGGTGCTGCTGATGGAGCGGGGTACACAATGTGCTCTGGACCAGCACAGGTGGGACCCCAAATGATCAAAATGTACATTTTTCTTTTTTTTTTTCCCCCTTTGATTTTTTTCTTTTTCTGGACAGAGTCTTACTATGTTGCCCTCGGTAGAGTGTTGTAGCATCACAGTTAACAGCAACCTCAAACTCTTGGCCTTAACTGATCCTCTTGCCTCTGACTCCTCAGTAGCTGAGACTATAGGTGCCTGCCACAACAACCTGCTATTTTTGAGAGATGGGGTCTTGATCTTGCTCAGGCTGGTCTCAAACCTGTGAGTTCAGGCAATCCACCCACCTTGGCCTCCCAGAGTGTTAGGATTACAGGTGTGAGCCACTGAGCCTGGTTCTTTTTTTTTGAGGCAGAGTCTTACTTTGTACCCTCAGTAGAGTGCAGTAGTGTCATAGCTCACAGCAACCTCAGATTCTTGGGTTCAAGCAATTCTCTTGCCTTAGCCTCCTAAGTAGCTGGGATTACAGGCACCTGCCACAATACCTAGCTATTTTTAGAGATGGGGGTCTTGCTCTTGCTCAGGTTGGTCTCGGACCTGTGAGCTCA
The DNA here is from genome assembly GCA_963574575.1 of Galagoides demidoff. NCBI lineage: Eukaryota > Metazoa > Chordata > Mammalia > Primates > Galagidae > Galagoides > Galagoides demidoff. The sequence continues at coordinate 13,295 of CAUYQV010122047.1, forward strand.
GGGAAATCCACCCCCTTGGCCTCCATAATGTACATTTTTCTTAACCATAACAGAATTAGTTTGGATACATTTCCACACTATCCATTTTTTTAAAAAATCCTCAGGACACACATTTTTACTCCATATTGTGACTTTATAAATGAACTGTCAAATATTCATCTCTTCATTAAACGGATGTGTTTCTGGTTCCAATCAGTGTCTAGTTTGTCTAATTTATGGATCTTTTTGGGGGAGGGGCTTTTCCACAGATTTTTAAATAACAAAGCAACTTAAAAACAGGTTAATTCTACATTATTTCAGACATCTACACACAGTGTCATTTAAAGAATGCTAACTGACCTCTTTCTAAATACCCACAGAGCTGAATTACTTTTCTCATTTTTCTCAGACCTGTAAAATGACCTTCAGGCACTATGCAGAGAGCAGCCCGAATGAGGCACAAAGACACAGAGGTCTTCCCGAAACCTAGCTACCTCTCTGCTGAGCCCCAGTGTCTGCACTCTCACCATGTCTCACCTGGTGCGCTCTGGGCAAACCGAGCTTCCTGGATGACAGCAAGTTTGGGTTGTGAGGCGCCAGGCTCAGGCTCCAGGGGTGCCGGTGAACCTTCCCTGGACAGGCTCTCGGGGGTCTGGGCGCCGCTGGAGTGAGCAGACAGTACCCCAGCATGATTGGGAGAGGCTGGGGCGCTCCTGTGGCACCAGAAAGATGACATGTAGTTTTGCGGGCAACCCCCTCCCACAAAGTGCTTCTCGTTCTACTAAGTGTACTTTGCAAAGGGGGTGTCGCTGGGACCTGCCACTTACTGCAATCACTCAGAGCAGTCAGGGGACTGCCATGGCCTGCAGCAGTGGGAGAGCTGAAGGTGGCTTTAGACTTACGTCATGCTCATTTCTTTCTTTGGTTAAAAACAAGAGTATTGATTAAGCTAGAAATGTATAATTTTAAAGTCAGGCAAATTAACACTGAATAAGTCAATCTTGAGTTTAAGGCTAAAAGATATTTTCAAAGAGCTCTGTGCATGCCAAAGGAAAGGAGAAACATAAAATGCGGCATTGTTAGGCTGCCAACTCAGGTGAAAGGTATCTACTCATGTTAACAACATGCCATGAATTCTATGAAGCAAGAGCCACCTCACGGGAACAACAATCTGCATGTTCCCAACACCAGAAACAGAGCACATGGGGGCACCCGGATCCCCATCCCAACATTCAGTCATAATGCATTTGGTAGTTCCTCATTGTCAAAAGGAAAATTTACCAATACATTGAAGGTAAATT
>CAUYQV010122048.1:0-17127 GCA_963574575.1 Galagoides demidoff
ACCACCAACTCCTGGGATCAAGTGAGTCTTCTGCCTCTGCCTCCCAAGTAGCTGGGACCACAGGCGCCTGTCACAAAAAGCCCAGCTATTTTTGGTTGCAGCTGTCATTGTTGTTTGGCAGGCCTGGGCTGGATTCGAACCTACCACCTTAGGTGTATGTGGCTGGCGCCTTAGCCACTTGAGCCATAGGCGCTGAGCCCAAATCCAAATTCCTTAAGGAATTCTTTAAGGCAGCATCTAGAGACTGCTATTAGAAAAGACCTTGCCATGTCTACTACCTGAGTAGCAGGTAGTAAGGGGCAGATGTTCTAGATGCCATTTATTCATAATTCTGTTACATCTAAACTACTACTTGGTTGGTACCATCCAGAAACTCCAGCCCATCCGGCGCAAGTAGAGTGCTTTCTCAACTCTGAATAACAAAACCAGAAAGTGTAGAAAGCTCCTTGACAGTGTGGCAAGGTGAGAGTTGGCTGGGCTTGGTTGTAGTCCCTTGATATGTAAAGCCTGAAAGATAAAGATCTCTTTCTTGGGAAGATATTTAGCTGGCATTTTGTTACATCTCTTACTGTCTTACCGTACAAAGTTTAGAGACCAGAAGTATAAGCATCGCTGGAGAGCTTTTTGGAAATAAAGAATCTCAGAACTCTCCCCAGACAACTTAAATCTGAACCAGCATTTTAGAACTATCTCCAAGTGACTCTCAAGTAGGCAACATTTTTTAAGATGCATGGGCGGCAAATATTCCAGCAGCAATATTTCATTTCCTTCATGGCCGTCTCTTTGCTCTAGCCATCATTTTATTAGAAAAATAAAGTATTTGTTTCCCATCCTCTCTCCTTTTCTACCCCTCCATGTTTCCCTGTGCATCTTTTTATAATAGGCAGCACAAAAGACAATGTCTGCGGTGTTTAGAATGCCCACATTTCTTTCCTCTGCATCATACCATTTGATCCTTAGGGTATCCCTGTGAATATTACAACACATGGCTTGCTCCATGTCACTTACATAAATAAATGTCCAAGAAACCCCATGTCTGGTGGTTTGAAGATGCAGAAGCCTTCCCCCTGTAATCAACCAACTCTCTCAATTAGAGAATTCTAATTGCATTATCCATGGAGACAAGAGGCCCAGTCTATCTTCCTCTTGAATCTTTTGCCCTTTTAACTAACGTAACCCAGTTTATCCCACACAGAGACACTAAACATGCTTCCTCTTGATGAAAGCTTTTATAGTGGCCATTACATAATAGATTTGCTGTCAGTTTGTCTAAACTGTGCCTGTTGAAGAAATGAAAAAAAATAATCTAATCCACGTTTATGAGCAATGGAGTTTCCATCTAACTAAAACCTGAGTGGGCATTTCTATCAGGTACGGCATGACCTTCTACCAGCTTCCCTCATCCACGTGATCTGAACTTTTTATGCAATGAGTAAATCAACATTGATAATAATATTAAACATGCATTGTAGTTTCAATAAGAAAGTGTTTATAGTGTTAGGGTTTTTGTAGCGTTAGCATGTAACGTAGTAAATTGTCAACCATATTCAAAACTTGGTTGCCTTTCAACATGTTGAATCCAAATCTAGGCCACATTTTAAAGTAAATCTCTTTCTATGAAGCAAAAATATTAACTACAACTTTAAGCTTTATTGACATGTTTAAACACTTCATTTCGACACAAAAGGGCATTATTTTTATAAAATCCTCCTGGTCACTGAATAATGGACAGATGTCCGAAATTTAAAAATCACAGAAACAGAATATTAGGATGAGAGAAAAAACCTGAAGAGATCCTTTTGACCTATCCCTTATTTTCATGTTACATATTTAAAAGGAAAAACCCAAAGAGGCCACACAACTTACCACAAGTTCCATGGTTGGCACTGACTAGCTGAGTAACTCTGGCAAGTCCCTTTTTTCTCAGCCTCAGTTTCTTGATCTGCAAAATGAGGTGATTGGACTAGGTGATGTTAGGTCCCATATAACCTGAAAACACCATTATTCTGCAAGGCTAGAAGCCACAACCTAGAACATCCCCACTTCAAAAGCAATATAAAAAAAAATGAAGAGTTTTAAATGGCACTTGGTGCGATTGATGTTCCCTCTGGCTGATACTATAATCTCAGCTGGAGACTTCTGAACCAGATAGGTCACTAGTAGCCATCACACGCCAGCCAACCAGAAGAGCAGGCTGTCAGCAAGCTCTTTGCCTAAGAAGCTCTGCAACTAAAAGTCATCCCAGAGTGATGGCAAATTTCTCCTCCCCTTTCTGAGGCTTTGGTGATTCCCTCCGTCTGGACCCTGATTCAGAAATTTCTCCTCAAGGTTCACTGCAGCCCTGAGAGTTTAGCCCTTGACTTAACCCCGGACAAAGATGCATTTCCTCCCAGAAGACTCCCTGCCTGAACAAGTCATTCAAAATCAAGCTTGAAAGGGACTCTAGGCTCCAGGGAGCTGCACATTTTAGCATCCTTTAATCAGCTGTCTGGCCTTGTCTGATCTTTTTTGAAAACTTTTTTTATGTCATTTCAATTTCATTATGTTAATAAACAAGGAGTTGATGTACATATTAAACAATGAGAAATTCTGCCTTTGAAATGAGTCTCTGTCATAAGAACTGGCTGTATTTTAATTACTTTACTTATCTTCCATCTCTCGTTCTTATATAAGGCCGTATCTTTGAGATGACGTTTACTTATTTTTTTTAAGTGAATTCCATCTTTCCCCTTTCCTCTTTTCATTATTACCCGTCCCTATTGGGAAATTAGTAAGTTAGGCAATGGTTTAGGTTTTTAAAGTCTTAACGAGATCATGAAGACCTAACCCCCACTTTGATTAAATGTTTTAGCGGATTTAAATATAATAACTCAAGAAGACAGAACCCAAACCACAAACCCAGTGGAAGAAGAAGGAGAGGGAGGGGAAGGGGGAGGGAAAAAGAGGGGGGAAGAGAAGAGAAAGAAGGAGAAGAAGAAGACAAAACCCAGATACTATATATGCAAAAGTGGGTATTGTCAATGAATGTCTCTATTAATTAAGCTATGAATAAACCAGAAAGCTAGCGTCCATACCTAAATAGTTGCATACAAAATGTAGTTAACCCAGAAGACAAGAATGCTGGAAAAACTGTCTCATTTAAATAATAACAATGTTATTATTATTGCCATCTATTATTTTCTAGAGTGTTTGTTATGCGCTGGACATTGTCCTAAACATTTTGCATGAGTACACAGTTTTAACCTTATAGAAACATGGCAATGTTAACTCTAAAAGAAGACATGTAACAATGAGAGGGAGCCAAATAGTAACCTCAGGGAAGGATAAACGTGCTGAAAAGGGATGATCAAATAGTAACCTCAGGGAAGGATAAACGTGCTGAAAAGGGATGATCATAAAGTTTTAATTGGTTCTGTTAGGTGAAACCAAGAACGGATGGTACAGGGAAACCGAGTTTGGCTCAACTCCCTTCTATGGAAACCAAGCTACAGATACCCCCTGACTGCAGGGGACATGTTTATTGCTAAAGCAGCAACAGGGCTCAGGGACCAGATTTCAAGGACACAGTAGAAAAGAATTTTGCCAGTGAAAGAACAGGTGGTGCTCGAAGGACCTGCCATCACTGGAACGCTGGTAAAGAGGCATACTGTCCACATTCAAAGGATAGTTGCACACCAGTGACTGAATCCATAAGTCAATGAACCATCTTAGCGAGTTACACTTGTGTATGTCTGTCCTCTAGTACTCATCACACTCTGTGAAACCCGCCTGTGTCCTTCCACTTTCATTCTTTTTTTTTTCCTGATGACACACATGTGTTTAACAATATAGTTTTACACAGAATGCTGACAGCACTGTACTTCACAGTTTACAGAGGGCTGGAAAAGCACGTACTTCCTATGAATATTCATATCATAGCACACCCGGATCTAACTCCTAAGTAGATGCATGATAATTTGTTTACAACTTAAAGGCTGAATGGCAATAATCAGATGAGGGAAAAGAGCATGTAAGTTTACTTGACATAGCTGACCAAAAAATAAATTCAACGAATAGTGAATAGAATTCATTAAGGTCTCATGCGCCCTGAGGGAGGTGGTGCCCGAATTTGAGGGGTAATTGCTACGTTCAGATCATCTCCTATTTGGAACTCGGGCTACTGCAGGGTCATGGAATCATCAGTCCCCTTTCTGCCAGACATGATGCCACCAATCTCCTTACTCAACAGCCAGGTCTTTTAAGATCTCTAAAAACAATTACAAAATTGAAGTGTGTGCCCTTCTTTCTAGCTTCTGAGTAGACTTCTTTTACTCAACTAGCCAGCTCTTAATAGAGGGTAAGTTTAAAGGACCCTGAATCATCACATATTAAGTCTTAACTTGGGGAAAGTCCTAAATTTTCTCTCCTGTTATAATAGAACCAGTCCCACAGGGTTGTCATGAGAAAAAAAAATCAATTATGTATTTAATGGATTAGCCCAATATCTGGCACTAGTAAACAGCAAATAAAATTAACTCCATCTTTTATTATTATTATTATTACTATTGTTTACCACCATTATTATCTCAATTAATGCTAAACCACTGGTGTCTCAGGCTCAGCATCTTTGATTTTAGAGTCTAATAAATACCAATTAATAGCCATCATTATATTCCAATGAAACAATTAAAACAGCAAAGTTTTATTTGCCGAGGGCCAATATCAGGGAAAAGGAAATCTATGTAAGCCACCCCAGGGTTCATCAAAGAAGCAATTCCATGGAATGTTTCTGGCATGCTCCTCTTTTAACTGAAAAGAGAATTCAGAATGACAAGAGAAATGATAAAATTTACAATTCCACTATGAAAAAAATATTACCCTTTGAAGCTCCTCATGGTATTCATGACAAATGAACATACGTGTCTTTCTTTCTGCTACAAAGGAACTGCTATTTGCCTCTGCCGTTAATTTACGTTGTCTCCAATATTCCTATAAAATTAGTGTCAAATTCACTTAAGTTTGGCTTCTGGGATTGCAGGACTCCTTGCCATTTCTTGTATGGTAATTTAATGACAACAAGATAGACTTTCATGCTTCATGTGTTCAAATTGGTTTGAAAAAGCTACCTTTCCACACTGTCATCTACGTCAATGTTTTCCAAACCATTTTAGCAGTGAAGCTCTTCTTTTAAAGAACATCTTGAGCTTAACCTAAGCTAAGGAACATTTTAAATATCTATCATTGTCTATGAAAACACTTCATTTTTCATGGAACTCACAAAGCATCTTCCTAGAATCTGAAAGGCACTTAGAAAACTGTTCTTCAAATCCAAGCACCTGATGTTAATATTAACGAGAAAATCGGGTCTCCAAAAGAAGTGATGTGACCGTGCCTCACCATTCGTTGGTGACAAAAATTAGAGTTCATGACCAGTTCATTCATTCAGCTGATGTTTATTGAGACCCCTCTATGTACTTGTTCTGTGCTAAGCTTCCTATGTACGTCATGTTTATTATTATTTTTTAATTTTTCAATTTCCATTTGACAAATGTTCCCGTAGTATCTCATGCACTCAGGGTGTCTGGTACAGTGCTCTGAGGTGCGTATGTAGAAGTTTAGACTTGCTATCTGCTGCAAACACTTTAGAAGTTCATGGGGAATGTCTAGAGTAATGAACAGCTATAGTAATTGGTAAAATGTAGTTAGCACCATAGAATGCAAGAGAATTTGACAAGACTTACTTTAATAACTTCCTAGCCAAACACAGAAAACCTATGTCTATTAATTAACCAATCATCAAATCTTCACTCATCGGGTCGCATATGTGAAGAACTGGAGATTAGTAAAAGTCCAGAGCAGCTAGAAGTTTATCATCTGTTTATGTAGCAGAGATGCAGATACAAGAAACTTGTTTTTAAAAGTCAGAACGGTAGGCTCGGCGCCTGTGGCTCAATTGGCTAAGGCGCCAGCCACATACACCTAAGGTGGCGGGTTCGAATCCCCAGCCCAGGCCCGCCAAACAACAATGATGGCTGCAACCAAAAAATGGCCGGGCGTTGTGGTGGGCACCTGTGGTCCCAGCTACTTGGGAGGCGGAGGCAGGAGACTTGCTTGAGCCCAGGAGTTGGAGGTTGCTATGAGCTGTGGTGCCATGGCACTCTACCCAGGGGGATAGCTTGAGGCTTTGTCTCAAAAAAAAAAAAAAAGTCAGAACGGTATTTAAGGGCTGAGTCTAACACAGCCATGTATTCACTGGGGCTCAGAAACCAGTATCCCAAAACATAGCTTTTTGACATATTGAACTGAAGAAGAAACCTCAAGATCTCCCCCTCCCTGCCCTTCTGAATTGTTTATCTCCCAGTCTCTGGAGTGCCCTTATCTGCGTGGAGTCCAGACCTCCTGATGAAGAAAAGAGTTACTCTGGTCCTTTCCCTGAGTTTTCATCAACTGAACCCACATCACAGGAAAGAAGACTCCATTTGTCAACATGCCTGGACATACTTTCTCCACAAACCAGTGTCTGCTCTATGGACCCAACAGACTTTGTCTCACATCATTGTATGCTCTTCAAGCCCATTGAATCCCCTAAAAATCACTTCGTACACCCTAAAATCATCCATGCTTTCTCAACTCATTTTCCCTAAGAGGAAAGGTAGATAACAATTTGTACCCTATAGAGTGATGGGGCAATCACTCTGGGTTTGTCTTCTTGCCTATGACCCGGCCTTTTGTGAGCTGATTTTCTACAAACCCGCATAAGGCAAAAGGAAACTTTCCCTTAGACCCTACGTATACTTTAGATCCTTAAAAAGAGAGATGTCATTCACTGGGGCTGACTTAAAATATCTGAATGCACTTCAAGGAAGAAGACAAATTCAACCCTAAAGTATTGACGATTACCATTTATATTGTACTAAAGATATCAACATAATCTATTCAATTGCACTTGAATTGGAACAACTGTATAAATGGACATTTTCCCAATAAATAGCTCTTGAATAACTAGTGCAGAATTGCATTATAACATCAATGGGCCCTAAGGAGTCATTCAGCAATTCAGCAGTTCATTCTTCAGCTCCTTGGTTTGTGAGCTTCGTTGTGACTATGTGATTTTTTTCTACCCACTAGCCCAGTATGCATTTCAAAATGGACCAAATCTTCCTCAGTCTTGGCTAGATCCCTGAACTATCCCTATACACTACTTAAAATGTGTACTTAACTTCCTCACTTAGTTCTCCCCTAAGTCAAGGTTACCCCTTACCTCTCCCTTCTCTGAAGAATGTAATTCCATACATTTCACTTGAAAACTCTTTCAGTTTTTAACCTATTATTTTCATATGGTACATATTTAGGAATAAGTACCTTTTTGTCCTTGTCTACATTAAAAGCCCGGTCTTCTTTAAGGATCTTGGCAAATACCTAAACACAGTGTTTTGCCAAAGAGGCAAAACTTCAAGACCTGATGGCTGCAATTTTAATTTGATTATAATGGAAAAGCCCTCATATGTTACGACAGTCAGGGAGGAGGTGCTGACTGCCTATGCATGGTTATTTCTGATGCTTTATTAATGTGATCCTTAACTCCTAGGAGAAAAAACAAAATCAAGCAGCGTGAAAGGCACAGCACCTAACAGTAGCAGGCTATGCGTATTCTACTCTCCATTAGTTGGCTGTGCTGTCTGGAATTAGGGTGCCATCTAGTCTGTCTTCTATTACCCCAACAGAATCGCCTGGGATATGATGCAAGATTCATTCTTTCACGCCCTTAAATATTCTGAGTCACCCAGAAACACACAAAATAAGAAACTGATATTTATTTTGTTTGGATGAGGTAACAAATAGCACTATGGACGGGGTGTGGGGGGGGTGGGGGGGTGGGTAAGAGTATTCTTGAGTATTGGGTGGCACCTGTGGCTCAAGGAGTAAGGCGTTGGCTTCATATGGTGGGTTCAAACCCAGCCCCCACCAAAGAAAACTGCAACAACAACAAAAAGGGTATTCTTGAGTGTGCTCTAAAATGTCTACTTTCTCTACCATACCTCCTAGTCAGAAATTCATTCCACAGTGTGACACAACCCTCCCTCCTCACCCCCTTTTAATCTTTTCAAAACTGGAGGAAAAGTTTCACTGCTAAATCTTATAATATATGATGCCCTGTAATAGTTTTCTCTTTTAACTTATCCTATTTCAATCTATTTCATTGAAAACAATTGAAGATTTGCTGATCAGTCAAATTGACATTACCATCATTTCTGGCTGCCCGGATTCAATCAAATTATTAATGTGTTCCAAGGTTCATGTTCCTCACATGTAGAATATGAGTAATAATGTGAATATGATCATTTTTACAGAGTCGTATTTAGTATTAAATAAGATATCACTACTAGTACTGTGCTTAGGGCTCAAGACAGGCTTACTATTTTTTATAGATACTGTTTTCACTATTTTATTACTATATTGCTATTGTAAAATCTACTTTAAGTATCTGGAAACTGTAAATTCTTTTATTCATGACATAGATGGTTAAAGTCTTAGCTTTTTATTAATTACTAGGGGAAGAAAAAAATTAATGAATAAAAGTGATCTATACTTTTTCCAGATTTCCAATTCTCATGATCGGTGTGTCTCTGGTTAACTTTGCAGGCTTTTCCCTTAGTACTTAACCTCTGTAGTGATTAAGGGATGTGAAATGGGCTCGGCGGCGTGTGGCTCAAGCCGCTGAGGCGCCAGCCACGTACACCCAAGGTGGCGGTTCGAATCCCCAGCCCGGGCCCGCCAAACAACGATGGCTGCAACCAAAAAATGGCTGGGCATTGTGGCGGGTGCCTGTGGTCCCAGCTACTTGGGAGGCAGAGGCAGAGGCTCAAGACTCGCTTGAGCCCAGGAGTTGGAGGTTGCTATGAGCTGTCATGCCATAGCACTCTACCCAGGGGGATAGCTTGAGGCTCCGTCTCAAAAAAAAAAAAAAAAGGGATGTGAAAGGAGGACGCTGATGTTTCATTTAGACGCTTCTACGGCGTACACGACAGAGTCATTCTTCTAAATTAACTGACGAAAATCATCCCTTCTTTCATCAACAGCAAAAATACAAACAGGAACCTGGTTTTCCTCGTTCCTAATACAGATTTGTCCCAGAGGAAAAGATTCTAACTAAAAGAAACTGAAATATAACTTGTGATATCTTGCTGATTTTGTACAGGGCTCTCAGATTTACTTACGAGGCTGTAAATAAAAGCCTCATATTTTAATGGCCATCTTTCTTTGATTATAAAAGTAGATAGTTCCTTGATAATAAAATGCACTATTCATGAAATTAGAAACTAATAAATAAACATCAGAATCAAGAAGTGTATATGCAACAAACAAAAGGTATATATAGAAACAAAATATATGTATGCCAGATATATAGTCATCTTAATTCTGGCATTCATTATGCTCAGAGGAGACAGAAAACTTTGTTTACGTTTCTGCCGTGACTAATCAGGAATCTCAATTGCAAAGAGAAATAATACCAACTGCTCAGTGGGAGAAAAAGTGATGTGATTTTCCCAGATGGAGTTTATGGTTGTCATTTAATTACTGAAGAGATGGAATTTTTCCTCAATATAAACTCATCTTGCTTGCTTTCAACTCTGCCCCTCCTCTCCCAGTCTATAACTCCTTCCTTCTCTCTCTCTCTTTTATTTTTTTTACTAATTTAAATATGGACCTTTTGAAATCACCATGAAATGCACCAACAGAGCACCCACTGAGTGTACCATACTTGCTTCATTTTGTTAATTGAATGGTTCTTAAACAGCCTCATTATCTGCCCAGAGCACTTAGCATTTTCCTATTATACAGTTGTCTTTTGCGACGTCTTCTCCGCCTACCAGGAAGGCTGGACACTTGCTCACAGTGTCTCCCAAAATGCAGCACTGACTGGTCTTTAAACAGATGCTGGGGTTTTCAGACTGTAGCGTGGAATGTGAAAGGAACTAACATTCAGCACCTATTACCTGCTAGGCTACAAATGGTATGATATTTAATCTTCAAAGCAATCTCATGAGATAGATATCATTATGCCCATTTTAAGAAGCAGAAAATGGAAGCAACAAGAGATTCGATCACTTATCAAAAATCACACAAAGAGCAAGTTCTTGGGGTGGGTTCCCAGAGTTCACGGTCTCGGTCACGGAGTAATACCAGCCGAACTGAGGACGGGATGGGCTGCTCTCTGTTTTGGTCATGGTGGTCCTTTTTGCTTTTGAAGGTCTTGATGTTCTCCATTGTCTACACAGAAGGGTCATGTTATCTTCTAGAGCAGCGGTTCTCAACCTGTGGGTCACAAACCCTTTTTAACAATGAAAATACACTGTGGCATTAGGAAGGTTGAAAACCGCTGTTCTAGAGGATTCTAGGTATTTAAGACATTTTCTTGAGTTCTAGGTCTAGAAATATTTGAAAAATATTAGCAGTCAACCTGTAGGTGGTACGGTGACTTCAGGTAGGACGTTGGAAGTTAGGGAGCCTGGAAAGTGTCTTCCTCCCAGTAGAAAACGATTTTATGCCTCTTCTCTAAAGAGGTTGTACACACGCAGCTTAAAATTCACAGAAAGAAAAAAAAAAATACCTGGAGCTAGGTTAACCCCCTTTCTATGGAACCATGAATCAAAGCCTACCTCTGTAATAATCGCATACAGTAAAAGCCTTGTGGCCTGATTACCTTTCTATGCTTTCTCCCATCCAAACACTAACCAGGCCCGACCCTTCTTAGCTTCTAATCTCAGATACAACCAGGTATGTTCAGGGTTGTACGGCCATAAATAGTTTCCTGGGCTTTCTCACCTTTGCACCTCTAACCAGTATATGTGCCTCTGCCTTTCCATCCTCCCCTGGCTGGGCCAGGCTCGTTCTTCCATGTCAAGCCCAATGTAATTTTCTCCCCAAAGTTTCCTTCCACTCCGTCCCACCCCTAGTTCTTCCTCTGAGTCCCCCTGTATGTCATTCATGTTCCTAGCATAGCACTTATAAAATGCATTATATATTTCTCACCCCGTAGACCAGGTTTTTCAACCTCAGCACAGTTGACTTTTGGGGTTTTAGGTAATAATTTTGTTTTCTTAGGGCTGCTGACTGTGTTGTAAAATGCTTTGTAGCATCTCTGAGGTCTATGCACTGGGTAACAGTAGCACTTCCCTTTCAACCCTGACCCTGAAAAATGTTTGAGCTGATGGATATTCCAACTACCCCCATTGATCACTATGCGCTGTCTGCATGTATCAAATATCACATGCACTGGGCGGTGCCTATGGCTCAAAGGATTAGGGTGCTGGCTCTATGTAATGTATCAAAAGAAAATATATCTTGAAACATTGTTTTACAATGGGAAGGTAACATTGCCCCTAGTTAAGAGATAAACACTGCTTCCGATCAGAGAAAAGACAAGGACAGTGACTGTTTTTCTTTTTGGTTTTCATTCTATACTCCCAGGAGTATCAGGCCCACAGCAAACTGTCAATTATAGTTTGTTGGCTGAAGTTCAATTAGTTTCATTTCAACAGCACACGGTATAATAAAATGCATGGAATCCACAGTTTGTTCAAAAGTGAAACAAACTGACTTCTAAATTATACTATGCATTCAAAGAAAATGAGATCAAAAGTTGTTGGATGTCTGGGTTAAAAAACAAGGTAGTATATTTTCTATATAAAAAGTTAAAAGTTATATGTACCACACATGAATATGTATGTGTATATGAAATATATTGCACACACGTATATGTACACACAGCACACACTCAAATAATGACTTTTACTGGAAAACTACAGTCAGAAAACTAGATAAAATAATTTGTTATCTCCACATACATTATACTTATTAGGTAAAGGTTCTGTTTATTTAAACAGGCCAGAAATCATTACTTTTTTTTCCTTCAAAGACTCATTCTTTAAAAAAGGGATGATTATTCTGAAATTTCAAAGTAAGAGGGGATTTATTAAACAGCACAAATAGTATGATAGTGCCTTTCTCCCGATACGATATTCATCTCGTCTCAATTTAGTACAGAGTAGTTTAAAGTCATCTGACTTTGCCTATTTCTGTAGATTAGTTAACCATTTATTTTAAGACCAAACCACAGTGATCTTCATGTGAACTTGGAATGAGTCTCTCTCTCAATTCAGAAGTGAACTGGATTTGTACATCTTTGCTTATTTCCTGAGCTGTAGTTTTAAGTTCTAAAAGTGAGATAGATGTGTCCTTTCATCTTTAGGTAGTCTCCTTCTTCTTCTTCTTCTTTTTTTTTTTTTTTAGACAGGAGCCTCCAGCTGTCCCCCTGGGTAGAGTGCCATGGCATCACAGCTCACAGCAACCTCCAACTCTGGGCTCAAGCGAGTCTTCTGCCTCAGCCTCCCAAGTAGCTGGGACCACAGGCTCCCACCACAATGCTGGGCTATTTTTTGGTTGCAGCCATCATTGTTGTTTTGGCGGGCCTGGGCTGGATTCGAACCCGCCACCTTGGGTGTATGTGGTTGGCACCTTAACCACTTGAGCCACAGGTGCCGAGCCTTTAAGGGAGTCTCAAATCCAAGAAAGCCTTTTACTCTCATTGGGATGCTACACACAGGAGTATCACATTCTGCAAAGCCTAAGTAATTTTGCAAGAAAGAAATGCAAAAGCAAGATGGGCCCCTCCTGAAAAATCATACAGGTGGTCACTCAGGACCAATAAGCATCATCTCTTACTAATTGTAAAGGGCCATAATTTCAGTCGCCACTTTTTACTGGTACCCTCTTTTCAATTTGAGACACATTAATTATACTTTTCATTATAATATTATGAAATATGGATAGTCTTGCTCCTATGAAAAGGTGGTAATTAAATATCAGGACAACTAAGAAACTATATGATGTCATTTAATTACTCAGCGGATGAGATAAAATTCACCCTTGATTCTTCTGAGATACACACTGACGGTGCACGAGCATCTGGACACAGTGCCTTCCGTGCCTGGTCCACCTCCAAAGATCAGCCACGTTTAGAAGCTAACCTCCAAATATTTCCAGACCTGCACACTCTCCAGGCCCATGTCACAAAGGTCTGCTCAAAGGAAAGTGAAAGTATCTGAAATGCAAAGCAGTATTCCGCGCAGAACACTTCCCTTCAAGGTCAGGGCCTGCACACCTGAGATAGCAAACACTCAAAGAAACGCACTTTCCCCTCCTCAGTTTGGACCCACGCATCTTCTTTTCTTTGGCTGCGGATTAAAGAAGCACCTTGGCTCAAATAAGTACTTTAAGAGTTAGGTCAAGCAATACGCAAATTTCAGTCCTTTGGATGCATTCATATACAGTTATTTCCTGCTGTTCCCCCTGCGGCATTTTGAGGTATGATGGATGCAAGAAAGACCAGACGTTCACCAGGTCACTGGCTCTGCAGGGCACACTGGAAGGCCCTCTTTGGAGTTTCAAGTCAGCAGGCACACGTGGCGTCTGTACCTTAACTACTTACCAGCCACAAAGACCTGTGTTCTCTAGCATTGGTGAATTATTTATACTTATATCCTATGTATTTATCTTCCCATAATTTATATTCTATCTAGTTTTTGGAATCAGAAGACTCCAATGACACAATACAACTGAAAGCATTGTGTGAACCATACAAGATTATTTGCATTTACTGATGGTTCCAATAGAGCTGACAGGGAGTAGATCGATCAGCTCAAGCTGTGATATAAACACACATATACATGCATACACCTAACACATATATGTATGTGCTCAAATATGTACACACAGAAACATACCTGACACAGACACACACCACCTAACACACATATATATGTATATACACCCTCCTAACCCATACACGCACAAACACACCCAGACACACACACAGCCACACACACACACTCACACAATGCCCCAAGGACAGAGAACTGTCAAGACAGATGGATTTTGCCACATACTTTATAGTTCTCAGTCTGCAAAGAAAGACTCTACTTTAGCTTGATAGGTGTGTGAAAAGGTCAAGTATTGATTCAGGTTTCCAAGAGAAGGCAAAAAATAAAAACCCTACTTCTGAAAATATTTACTACATTTTGCTTTCATTCAGGGTTTGTGTGGAGCAGTCATGGTCTGAAACCTAATGAATGGCAAAGATAAAATGACTCAGCTTCTGAGTGCGGTCCTAAGATTGATTTCACTTGTTCCTCTGACCTTCAATACACACAATGGAAAATGCCTACAAAGTAACAACAGAGAAGGCATGAGAAACGGATGTTAAGCTATCAGGTTTTATGGAATCCATATATTAAATATGGTGTGTGGTATGCTCATTCACATAAATAGTAAGGATGCACTCTCCTATAGACATATTGATACAGGGTTCCACCACTGTATCAATAGGGCTAGACAGGGAGCCCCCCATTCTCTAGGCCCAGTTGAGCTCAGAGGTCAGACCCCCATGTCCAGGCACAAGCAGACTGCCTTTTTCGGGACACTCCCTCTGGGCTCTGATAAGATCATGAACAAAATAGCCTGTGATTTTTGGGGGGTGGTTCCACCTTGGGTAGGAGCACACACCCGAATCCCTTCTCAGGGACAAAGACTGTAAAGGACCTGATGACCTCGCCCTAGTGGAGGAGGAGCTACAGTCATTCATCTGTCAATGCCCTCACTAACTTTGAAAAGATGTTTTTCCATCTACCAACTGCCAGCCATGAATAATCCCCTAGACCTAATACCCCTAGATAAAAGAGCCCATGTGGAAACTCCCCAGTGAGTTCCTCAGTTCTTTCCCCTTCCAGAAGCTCTGGTGATTTTTACTTCTTCTGTACTCCTTTGTAACTTCTAATAAAAGTCCTATCTTGCCCTTGATCTGTGGTCCGTGGGCTCATTCTTTGAACCCCCAAGACCAAGGACCTACAGAAGAGTGAAATTCCGGTATCAACACCACCACACCAAAATATCAATACCTTCTTTTGAGAATGAGAGAATGTAGGCTTATCTTCCCCAATGTAAAGTCCTTCCCAACTACTAAATGAAGTGTTTGTAGAGACATGTTAATGATGTGTGGGTAAAATTAGAGGTTATGTGACACTGGAGAGAAAAGAATTTTGGACAAAAAGAAATTTCATCCATCCAAGGGGGCATGATGGCTCACGCCTGTAACCCTAGCACTCTGGGAGTCTGAGATGGGTGCATGGCTGGAGCTCAGGCGTTTGAGGCCAGCCTAATCTAGAGTGAACTGGGTGTTGAGGCAGCCTCCTGCAGGCTCAGTACTCAGGAAGCTGAGGCAAGAGAATCATTTGAGCCCAGGAGTTTGAGGTTGCTGGGAGCTGTGACACCACAGCGCTCTATCAAGGGCAACAAAGCAAGACTATCTCAATAATAAAAGAAAGAAATTTCACCTAATCCATTATCATCCCACTTGGCATTTATACACATAGTTGCAATTTATAAATATTTTTATTACAGCTGCAGAAGCATTCTGTACTTAATTACGAAGTTAGCATTCATCCAAGTTCTCAATCTATTTTGTCTCTCTTATTCAAATATCTAAAGCTACTTCTGGGCTAGTACATTTAATAAGATCTATAAGAGTTTAAATCTCTGAAATACATTTGACGTTACAGTAGCACTATTAGAAAATAGAGCAAGAAAATACAGCACATACCAAGACACTCTCATAAAAGTTCCCCTCTTGTTTGTTTGTTTGTTGACTTGGTATTTTTGGCTAAATGCCAAGCAGGTTGGTAAACAGAGCAGGTGTAAAGGCTGACAGATCTTGTTCTAAATCCAATATATGATATTTTCTACCTGAGGGACTCATTATTTAACCTCAGTAAGTCTCAATTAACTATAAAATAAGAATAATAGATACTACTTCAAAAAGTAGTGACTGAGATAATTAATGTAAATATTGTCCTCTGTTGTATGTTCTCATTGATCTTCCAAAGATTAGGGTGGATGTGGCTTGCTCTTAGTAAAGGCTGGTGGATGATAGAAATATATTGGCCACTTACACATCCACACAAATGATAAAACACAAATATAGTCCAGAAAGGAGGGGAGAGAAAGGAGAGTGGAGAAGAGAAGGGACGGTGGGAGGAGGGAGGGCGTTTGGTGGGACCTCACTTATTGTGCATAATGCAATGGAGCATTTCAAAACTAAGAGTATAGTACAAATGTCTTACCACAACAAATAAGTGAGTGAGATGATGGTTATGTTAATCAGTCCACATTGTACATCAAATCAGCACATTGTACTCCATCATTGTACACAGTTATATCTTAATTAAAAAAATAAAAACAAGTGTAAATAAAAAGTAACTTTAAAAATTAATAAAAGAAAAATTGTAAAGCATTTCAATATCTCATTATTAACTTTTTTATGTTAACACATGTTGAAATAATATTTTGGATATATTGCATTAAAATATACCATTAAAATCAAAAATATATATATTGATTTAGGGGTTATTAAACTTATCCCTCAAGAGTCATTACACCCCAATAGAAACACAGGGGATTTCCCAATACCTTGACAACAATTCTAGTTATCACTGTAAGGCAGGCATCCTCAAACTATGGCTGTAAGGCGGGCGTCCTCACACTACGGCCCATGGGCCACATGTGGCCTGCCAAGGACACTTATCTGGCCTGTCACTGGGTGTTTTGCCACTGCTGTCTGTCCTGCTTAGCAGCCGACTTGTCCCGGGCCCCGCAGTCCGGCCCTCCAACGGTCTGAGGGACAGTGAACTGACTCCCTGTTTAAAAAGTTTGAGGACCCCTGCTGTAAGGTATCAATATACCAAATGATAAACACTTAATACTTTAATATGTCTTTCCCCCTACTCAAGATACAGGAAATCTCCCTAAAACATTATTTGCAATCTCAGACTCATTTGTTCAGTCCAATAATAAGGCAAAGGGGAGAAATGCTCTGTGCATTTGCTCCAGGACTGTGTGACTATGTGAGGCCACTGGCCTCTCTGAAACAGCCTCCTCACTCACCAATGGGAAGAGTAGAATTTGCCCCATGCTTGTCACTGAGTTGTTCTACCCTTGGATGGAAAAGCATTTAATGAAGAAAACGCATGTGCCACACAAATACAAAATATTTTGGTAACATCTCATTTGTATGAGGGCAATTTTTTTTTTTTT